>CABFON010000210.1:0-12969 GCA_900683695.1 Echinococcus oligarthrus
GTTGAGCTCTGGTTGAGCCTTCACGAAAGGTGTGAAGTTCTCGTTGATACGATGGAGTGTGGATCCAGTGGGTAGTACTGCGGATTTAAACGTCGGTGTGGTCAATTTCCGCCGAAGAACTCGCTCAATCAACATATTTCGGTCTGGTAAGTAATGGTGAGATAATATTTACTGATAAAGGCAGAGTAGTTACTTTATAATTTGAATCACACTGACTGTAAGGTAGGCACTTAAATGCAAAAAATAACATTATTTTGTCAGAACTCATAATCAATGTTATGCCAGTATGATAAAGAATCCTATAGTATGTAGTATTAACTTCCCTCAATATAAATATGAATAGCACTTAGGTATCCAAACCCATTTCTCATGTACCCCGTTTTCTCCGGTTATTGACTTAGGAACCATAAATAATTCATAATGAAAATAATTAAGTTCAATTAGGAGTATTCTAAGAATATACACTAGCTCAATTCAAAGATAATGCACCAGTGAATGGCACTCATGCATTAATTGTAGGATAACCCAAATTACTTTTAAGCAACTGGCTCGTGAAGGATTCTCATTAATAAACTATCTTCAAAAGGATCACACATCAACTTAACTAGAAAATATACTGTACTTTACAGAACAGGCCGGCTAAATGTCTTTCAGCAACATTAAACTCACCTCAGTTTGATGGTTTTGAAAAATTAAATAGTTTATGGTTTAAAGAAAAACACAAACCCATACAGCCGCACGAATACCATGCTAATTAAACAACAGCATAAAAACGTACACATTGTGGTGCCTCAGACTGTGGAATGAACGACTATACCGCCAAATTTACGTTAACCACTGCGTCATTTGTTGGTACTTATGGGCTGTAGCAACTTGGATACCCACTAGAGCAAAATGAACTGCGGTCTGCGTTTCTACACCCATCGGCAAGTGTAAAGCAACTGAGGCTCGCATATTGTTATGGAAAACAATGGATTGTCAGTTAAAAGCCCCCAAGTCACCACCTTTTCATAGCGAATACCGAGATCAACATGAGACATCGATACAAGTTGTGCTCATTTGTGAGCCAATTTCTGAAATTATGGCTCATCTCCCTACTTCAAAGAAATGGGCGCTAACAACAATAGAAGAGGAGGGAAAAACAGTGTCATCTGGGCATTTAAACAAAAAACGCAAGCTGAATTTAATTCAATATAACAAGGAGCTGAGAACCAGTGGAAGTCAGAGCATCACTTCAACTACAGACTACTACGTTTCTTTTTAAACAGTAATGCAATCCCACTGTCTATGCACAGGCACTCAAGAAGAGAATACGGGTCACAGTTCTATTTACACGCCCTAATTTCACATAAGCACGAGCAGTCAGATCAAGGGGTAAAAGGGAGGGTTTCGAAGCCTCCCACATCCCTTATCACTCCACCTCGTGCCGATCGAGGTTGGCGTAGACGCGTCGTAGCTTCTCCTTCTTCTTGCGATTGCGCCCCACACCCATTGCTCCCACTTTCCCCATCTCCACCTCGCCGATCTTTTTGACAGCGGAGAGTTGTCGCCAGGGCTTCTTGCCCACAGCAGAAGAGGTCGTGACACCAGAAAGAAGGCTGCCTCCGCCAACTGTTGTGCTCGACGCCACCGTTGACCAGGAGGCCGTTGAGAAGGTGTCATCGTCATCATCATCGTCGGCGTTGAGGGCTCGAGGCATCGATGCGAGCTTTTTTTTGGAACGAATGAGTGGATGTGTACCCACTACCGATTGCTGTGAACGAAGAATGGGCGCATGATAAAGTCTAGTTAGTGATGCCAGTGTATTCAAAAGTAAAATAAGAGGCTAATTTCGAACACTTAAGCGGAACAAAAGAGATCACGTTTTATAGAAGGAGGAAATTGAATTCTCGCAATGGGATTTTGATTAAGAATGCCTTGCTCTAGGCAAAATTATCGCCGAAAATAGTTTAAGCATTGTTCAGGTCCGACTAAATGCTACCGATTTCGTAGCGTGTGGTCACATGCACCAGATATACCAATAATTTAGGCCGCTTATTCTTTTCAATGCATCTCAATGAGTGTCTAAGATAAAAGCAATTCAATAAAAACTCCAGTGATGAAAGCACTAACTATAGTCCGCGATCACCAAATGCAGTAGTCATACTCGCTCTTATCAAGACATTTAACACAAACGCTTTATCAGAAAAAGGCAGGTTTACCAGTAGATGGTATAAAAACAGTCCTGTCTTCGATTTGAAAGTACTATTTAAGAGGTTTGACAGATTATAAAAAACATTCCTATTTTAATTATTCTACCGCATACGACTGCCGGTTCTACACTTAAAGGCAAATTTTTCTACCATTTGTTCTAAACTGCACATTCAACACTTTATGAAAGCATTGGCCGAGTTGTAAATAAGTCGCCCAATCTTTGTGTTTCTGCAAAGTTTCCGATGGCAGTCTGTAACATTCTCATTTAAACTTTCAAATACATTTCGCTTTTTGTGTAAAAAAGTGCTTTTTACAAACCAAAACATCGAATTCCCACACACAATGCCATACTACAAAGATCAAGGAGCGCGTTAGTTTCCCTTGCTTTTTCATTATTTCACGCCCATCCGTACTCGAAATATTGTGAAAAGCTACGCGAAAGACAGTTTTAAGGAGAGAGTAAATATCGCTTAATACATTGTCCTCCTATTGGACACTACGCATTGGTGTTTATTCCGTGACTTAATGACTACATTACCGCTTCACACTCAGCGAATTAGGTGCTCTCGCGCCCCCTTGGTAACCAGTCGAACGGGAGGCATACTTCACGAGGACATGACTATGAATATTCACACTAAGTACACTTAATAACACATTCAAATGGAGGAGGATTAACCTGGGAGGCGAGAGCGATTCGGTCGAACTCTGTAAGAATGTTTGCCTCTTCCTCCCCCACAGCTGTCATTCCCCTCCTCTCCGCCCCAGCACGACGATGCCGTTGACGCTGAAGTCTAAACCACAGTTTGTGCAGTTCCGTGGGCGCGAGGTAGACTGAGAGTCGAAGCAGCATCTTAGCTTCCTCACCTTCCACTGATTCACCTCTCTCCTTCCACTCTTTCTCCTCCTCCTCCTCCAACCGCTCCGTCGCTCCCATCACCTGATAGTCGGCAGCATCGACGCCGGGTGGGGGATGACAGTACCGCAGACGACCCTACAGAGCACAATAAAAGTGATCACCATAATCAGCAGCAGCAGTACTAGTGGCAGCAGTAACAGCGACAGCATAAAGAAGAAGATCATGAACCCCCTCTGTGTTTTCAAACATGGGACATCTTTTAAGGTAGCACTTCGAGGGCATCTTGGCATGCTAGATTTAATGGAGGCCACTCTACGAATGAGGTGCTACAGCCCTAAATAACAGGGTATTCACATCTTCGTCACTGGTACTACATGTACGTGATACTGTGATTCAGTTCATGATAGCTGGTTCCTCCAAATCCTATAGCGAGCAGTTTGGTTTAGTTCGAGGGAATGAAAATGGATAGGGGCTGGTCATAGTCTGAGGACAGTTGCATGTGTTGGTTACCGAACCGTAGTTGAGGTAGTCAACTCGATTGTGCGAATTCTGTCATATCGGAACAATAGTACACTTGCGCTGTGATGCTTGATTTCACCTCCTCTCTGGTCTCAACTATGCCGATTAGCGGAAAGGTTCTTTGAAATGGATTTTTTAGCGCCAGACCCAGCTTCGTGCCGCGTCAAAACGCACGAAGAATGAGAAGAATAGGTACAAAAAACTTCACAGGAATCTCTCCTTCAGCATCATGGAGGATCTCTTGAAGCTGCCAAACAAGCTGCGAGAAACTGAGGTGGGTGTTTCTTATTCTGAAACAAAATTCATTTTCTCCAATTTTTTGTGAAACTTGATGTAGGAATGTTACAACTGATCCACGGCCCGATATCTTTGCATGGTTTTTATTTGAGGTTATATTTTAATTGGTTTTGGTAGGCTCCCATCCATTAGTAGATTAATTTATCTAAACGTCTTTCCTCATTTCAACTACTTATGTTTTATCGCGGCGCAATATGCAAAGCTGGTTGCCGTGGCAAAGCCCACGTTTAAAGTTCCTTTTTTAGTAAAGCCGTTGGGATTTGATTCTCACTCTTACTCTCGACTTCATCATTTAACATTACTTGGATCGATTCTTTAAAAGACAGTTTCTCTATGCGGTCATTTATGCATGTTGACGGTTTTTTGCTAATATTGATGTCTGGAGGACCCGCTGTTAGAGAAGTACTTTTCTGCAGTTTATCTATGTTGAGCCCTTAAGAAGAATTTTGTAATAAAATGCTTTGACAGGGAGTTTAACACTTCATCTTAAAGGGATTATGAGGTAGAAGAAATTTTTCTTCCGCTTTTCACACTTTCAATTGAGGTAAATGACATGATTTTCGGACGTTTCACGATTTCATTTAGCCTAGCAGAAGATGACAAAGCCATTTCCAGAGTTAAACCCACCTTTGAGAAATTGTTATTGCCACGAAAATGCATCAATCCTGAAAGCACACTCAATTGTCGTGCTTTGGTGTTTCAGAGTATAAGGAGAAAAGGCTTCTTTTTCCAATTCCCAAATATTACAGAAAGTGTCATAACCTTAAAAACTTAAAAAAAATCTGACATAATCACAAATTACATTGAAACTGCTGATAATTTGAAGGCTTTGTTGGACTACCGGCTTAAAGACAACAACTAATAAGTAGTAATTAAAGCAAAAATTATGTCCATAATCGGTATTTGCTCGTGGATTTCCTGGTTTTTTAGGCTATCCATCTGGTCACTATTGTCACCAGTCTATTCCAAATAACAATCGCTTACTACAAACTTGTGTACTAGATGATGCAATTAGAAAGGGGCGCAAACGAATACCGGGTGTAACAGTACCGGTTATTTTGTGCCAGTACTGTCCACTCTTCAAAGGTCGTCTCTTTTATGCACTAAGGTATTAACAGAATTGGTGTGCGTTTTCCATAGCTTTGGCCAACCAAGGGATTGCGCTTTTGCAGATTCAGCAAAGGGAAATTGCTTGGGGTTAATTAGTCTGGTGGTATTTCCTAACCCCCCTTAGTTCAGCGCCCTCTATGGCTTTCAATCTTTTCGAGCCTCATTGCTTTATTTTTACAAATACGGAATGTAGCCTTTTTATCCACATTTCTGTTGTGCTTGCCCTATATTATGCATCTTTGCTTGCACATATTCAAAGTTTACAAGTGTTTTTTTTTCAGAGGGGATTTTTTTGCACTAAGTGCCATACTATGGTGTTCTTCCTGGTTTTGATAGTCGGTATACACGTTGAGCATTCTGGGTGATAAAAGGCCTTCAGAGGAACCTATTGTTAATTTGTGTTTGATCTTATCCCCGTAAAATAAATAAGTTGAAACGATAATTTTCCTACATCCTCTTCAGTTGGATTGATTTATCTTGTTTGATTTACTTCGACTTTGGTAGAGTGCCCTTCCTTCTGAGAGTTGGTTTGGTGATACCTCCAAAAGCACAGTCTCCTTTCCTGGCGCCATTAAGGCCGCCGATTTGGATAATTCAACTGTTTACAAGTGAGTAAAAACGTCTCCTTCCACTACGATAGACTTATGCCTCGATATTTTTCTACCTCAGACGGGTCGTGTGCTGCTGCTGCAGAGAAGAGTTTAATGCTATCACGTGGTCATAACTAAGAAATCTTATTTAATCTCATCAAAACACTACAATCACAAATTAAGTGGAACAAATGACTTTTTGTGTATTGTTTGGCTATAGACGTATGTGTATTTTTACAGGCACTAAATTTTTTTTGTATCATTTAACAAGAAACAAGTGGCAGAAATGTCCAGAATTGCACATTTGTTTAAGGACGACCATCGCTCACCTGTTTCTCGTTAATTGATGAGAGAAAAAAGAGCTCTCCAGGATGCGTAAAGTACAGGATTACTGTGCCTTTCATATTTTAGAATATTTTCCCAACTACGCTTAGATTAGGAGGCAATCACCGTTTCGGATATTTTAGGTGGTTTCTTCTCTTTATAACTATTTCTTACTCGAGTTTCAATTGATCTGGCCTAAAATGCATGTTTTATTCAGGTTTTAGACTCTATCTCCCTGGCAATCAAAATCCCTGAATATTGGTCCATTGCCAATTATAAGGACAAACGCTTTATTATTTTTTTCATCTAGTCTCCCCGTTTACCTCTACCCCTTACCAGTTTACCGTTCCACTGTAGATATCAGGGAAGCATTTGTGCCTTTGTAAATAATTTACGGGGCACTGGTAAATTACTTGTAAAATTATAAAGCGAGATGACTATCCACCGGTTCTTTACTAGGACACAGTGATTCGTCACCGGTGATCGCGATGTCACCTAGTTCCATATTGGTGTTATAAAGTGGGCTGGTAACTGTTATGAACTGGATGACCAGTTTTTATAACCTGGTGTTGTATACGCGAGTATTCTGGATCACATCGAGACCGGCGACTAGATAAGTGATTGGTAGACCGCAGAGCGGATGTTTCTATTAATCGACTCACTGAGTACGCAGAGGATAAGGTCGGTGCATACGCACCTGGAGGCTATAGGGCAGAAACTCCCTGAGTCTGCGCGTCGGTGATGTCGGTTGTGTATAGTCATAATAACGAACTAACCTTCAAGTGGTTATTAGTACAGTTAGAGGGCTTCACTGCTGGGTATGGGCCAATTGTTCAGGACTGAGCGAGGGCACCTCTCTAAAGTGTTCGGAGATGTCGTTGATTGAGACTTCTAAAGTACTAAACGGGAACGTATTTCTAGGGTTGCAGATACCCCCACCGAATAGTTACCTACAGACCAATTGGTAAAGTGGAAAGCTCATGTGGTTGTTAAATGATATCGCAACTTATCTCCTCTTTATACTTACCACCAAACTGCAACTTTAGTTAAAGCCATTGTTGATTTAACGTATATTAGCCATTCCTATTATCGTAAGAATAAGCATTTTCAATTTTGAAGTAACATTTTGGAAGGAGAACTCACACTAAAGCATTAGCAAAACAAACTAATCATTTCTCCTATGGCCAGGTTCAATTACGTATCATGTGTTCCTCATCATTTCACCCAACCGCGTCGCAAAAAGGTGGGTTGAGTTTAAACGGGTACAATCTCGATAGGATTTTCGTCTGAGGAGGAAACCTACATTTTGCTTAGTTTTGAGCAGGCAACCTTTAACTAAAGCATCTTATGGATCATAGAAGTCGAGTTTCCTCTACGGCTCTGACAGTGAGCGTGTTAGAAAGATTTCAAGGGAACAGCATCAATTCCTTTAATTTGTAATTCGTTATCCAGATAATTGGTACCGTCGGATTCTTTGAACTTGTCTAGTGTAACATACTCTCTTGTCTTCAACCTTTTAAGATCTTAAATCAGAGTTTGGTGAATTTTACAAGCCTTATCTTGACTTGGAGGCCTGCAAGATATTTTTGTATTTGCTTAACGAACTATAGGACCACTATTCCAACTTAAACAGCAATCACATGATTTTAACCACCCGAAGGGACTGTGGGACCTACTTCACTGGAAATCTGGCCACCTTCACCCAGGAAATGTCGAGTCTTTTGGAACTTCTCGGTCGAGAAGTAGCATCGGCGTTGGGAAGCGTGCCTCGAAGATGCGCACTCTCAGACCTAGTTCGTCTACCGGTCGCTGAGGCCTGCGCGTGGACGCCTTCTCTTGATGAGGTCCGTGATTTCAACTTTTCATTGAATCCCTTGAGGGGTAGTTAATTCTTCCCAATTTTGACTATTTCCTTCATTTATCCCTGCACTCGAAGTGTGTTTGTTGTTGTGTAGCTCTCCAATTCGTTGCTGAAGATGTAATAAGCCATTCTAGCACAGCAGAATGGCTTGTTATTAGCGTGTGGAAAGGGTAGAGGGCTGCGGGCACGGACAGTAAGCATTGCTACCAAGACGAAGGTTAGGGGACTGCATAGCTAAATATACACTATAATATGGTTTTATTACTTACATTCCACTGCAATTCACTTTCACTTGCACCTTTTATTGGAAAATTATAGGAACTTTGGGGAATCCTCCTTCTGAAATCCACAGAGTGATACGCTTGAGAGCGTCTCATACATTCTTTTCATTATGATGGTAGAGCAGAACCGAGGATTTCGATTTGGCTAGAGCCCATAATGCAGTAAATGTCTCTATTCAGGTGGAACTTGACAGTAGCAACCTGTGAAGAAGCGTTTGGTGTTGAGAAAAGCGGTTTTTGTTGAGGATAAGCAAAAGCAGCATCTGAATGCAGGCAATAAGTTCAGGTGAACGCTTTCAGTTGTAAAGGTAAATCAAAGTGGTTTCTGTGTAATGTGATGGGATTGGGGCATTTCGGGGTCATCAACACAAAGTTGCATTTTACAGGCACCCGTGGTAGCGAAATAATTTATCCTAGCATGATATCTTAAATACACTTTGTTTAGGCAAACGGTATGTAGCTCTAGGTGCTCCATTGCTTGATTTTACTCACATCCCATGTAAAAATAGCAAAATAATTTGTAATATAATCTATGAGCGGTACACTCCAGAGTACATAATCCTATATCCTTTTATTACCAAATGACGTCACTGGATTGAGTGCTTTCATTAGGTTGGTTTCCTGGTCAGTTCCTTTCTGATACGTAATTTCCTTTCATTTTGTCAGAGATGGTTGATAAAAGGATGCGCTTTTTCTCTTTTCAGCCTAGTTGAATAGCATCATGTAGTCCAATTTGAAATCGCATCAGCAAAATCGTTACTTATTGTACTTATTTTTATTGTCAAAGGTGATACAAATCGAGCATACGAAAGATGATGTCTTTATTCCCAAGGAAGGGGGACAGCCGCTCATTAACCCCTATACTCGACTTTGTCTTGTTGGCTCAGCAAGTCTAGCCGCATTTGTCGGTACGTATCGATATGGCCCCATGATTATCCTCATACATGTTATGTGACTGTGATGGTGGATTACAATTCACGCTGGCTCTGTTGAAATATTCGAGTAGTTATTTAATGTTTTTCTATATGTGGAAGGATCTTAAGCAGTACATTACCACTAATCGATTTGAACTTCGGTTGTTTATATCAGCAGATCGCTCGCATAGCCGTGAATTGTTCAGTAGATTCATCCGCAAAACACGCTTTAGGTTAATCAAAACATGGTGAGCTACATCTTGATTTCTTTAAATCATAATTTGACTGTTGGTCAGGTCCGATTCTTATCCGCATTCGTGTAGTCTCGTGTCGCATTATTTGTTCTTGCGTTTACGAAGGAAAAAAGTGTTTTACTGCTGCTTTGTCTCAAGGTTCCTTTTTCGGATGCTGTCTGGATAAAGAATGTCCTCTACCGTTGCATTTCCTCACACTGGGAAACATCTACACCTACGGTATGCAAAAACTGTTCATTTAATACGACCACTGCCTTCTCTAGTGGGGAGAAGGACTAGCATATTACTCTGCCCTACTACAAAGAGTTCCTAGTAAACAGCACCACTGAGCTGCATGCAAAGGCATGGTTAATGCTGAGAACAAGGCTCTGTCTGCTGTACTTAATCTCCTCGAATGATGTTTTGCTCTCATCGATGTCTTTTACCTCGTCGTTGACAATTATACGCATTTTAATTCCGCTTAATGTCAGACCGATAGCTCATGGTAATTCAGTACCTTAATCTCCACGCCCATTGGTTCTATGTATTTGAATTTTATAGCATTAATCTACTGGCATTCCATCCATAAATTCTTCGTTTATTGTTTGCAGATGTTATTTGGCTCATTTGCCGATAAAAAATAGGAAACTTGTTCTTAATTTAAGCTTATCAACCCACATTTTTCCTAATTGGAGCGGTGAATATCACCATTCGCTGAACTTGTCCCATTTAATTTTCAGCCTCCGAAGTCAAGAAACCAATAGGGTATCCCTTTAAACAAACTCGCCAGGTACGATAAATTATGCTATTGTAGCTACATGTGACATGCCTTTTTAGCCTCTTCCCGTAATTTTCGATTGTTAAGTGTCTTAGTGAGCTAAACATTGAAAATTGATCAAACGCAACTAGTGCATTTGAAGACAATGGCTTGGTTAGGGAATTGTTTTTTTCTTGATAGGCATTCTTTGGTAAGAATGAGGGAGTTAAATGAGGAAAGGCTGAGATGGTTGCACAGTTCAGGGGGACTTTTTACCATATTTCATGCTACAATAGAATAAATATTCAACGATACACATGGCTACGGCTCCCAAGGCAACTCCTCGAAATAGTACCGATTTTAAGGCGGCTATCATCCTTTTATATTGTCATTGTTAATATCAACGATTCCCTTCAGCTAATAGTTTGTGTTCTCTGTTAGGCAAGGAATGTGCTCTTGAAAAACTTGTTCAAAGATATGTTGTGGTTTATTAAAGCTACACTGTTATCTCATTACATTACTGTGGGTTAGTTGAAGCCGTCTTTTTTACGTAGATAAAAAATACCAAGATTATCCTCACATACTTCAAGGCACAACATTTGATGAATCATTCACAACGTTCCATTTCGTAGTAAATAAGGCCTCCAGACATGGTAGTGATGTCTTCAATGTTTGCTGCTGTGATATTGTAAAAAAGTGAACAGACAACTAATCAACTATTTGATGCGTAGGTGCACTATTTTACGCAGTTAAATTAACTGGGATTTATGCACAGTTTAAAACAGTTTCTCCGCAGCCCTTCCTCATTACCTTAGCTTATATGTGAGCTCCCGATTTTTAATGAATGTTTTAAATAAAAGGCCCTTTGTTTTGATTCGGAGGTTATTTTTTTTGCTTTATGCCGAAATTCTTTAGGTATCACTTTTCTGTTTGGAGTCAGACGAAAACACTTCGGTGTCCACTTTCGACACGTTAGCAACAACTATCAGCGAGTTTTGGGGCAAATTTCAACCACATTGGAGGTTACGGTAAATATTACTTGTTTTCTTACCTTCACTTCTAAATTTTGATGACTATATTTAATTAACAACAATCCAGAAATTATTTCAATTTCATTGGGGCATTTGGTTTGCTCGCCTGCACTATTATACGGGAAAGGTGTCTCATGGGCAATGTGATGTTTTGCGGTAATAACACCTATAATTACCTAAGAACTTGAATTTTTATTTGTGCTAGTGCATGTGAAACGAAACATGTTAAACCTAAACTCATTTAAGGACCAAAGTGGAGGATGGGAGTGGGGAGGTCATACGGTTTTGAATTGACATGCGCGATGAGTTTACCAATGCTTTTCTCAAGCGCCTTGTGAACGAATTGGAGAGCCATTGCTATAAATATTCAAACATATGGACCGATTTTCCTTTCGACCACTTTGAGATTTGAAGGAGTGGTCTTTATTTGTCTGACATCACATTTATTCGTGCCGTCACCCACTGTAATACTCATGATATAATATTCACGCTTTGAATATGGCATTCATAATGCATTTTAATGGAGTCTCGGTCTGACATCAGGAAATATGTCACTTGTGACCTTTATCACTTTCTGATAGCTGGTTGAACTTGACTTACTATCAATTAAATCCTTCATGAGTTAAGGTTTTTCATGAGAGCATTTACAAGTTTCGTTTAGTTGGGGCAGTAAAGATGTTTTCTTGAAATCTTGCTGTATACTATTTACCGTATAAGCGAACGCTTTGCCAGACAACTTCGGCTCACTTGAATGCGTTCGCTATTAGTCTCAAGTGACTCTCCGATTTTCTTTTCTAGGCGCAGGGTTAAAAACAAACAGCTGTTCTTCATCAGTTGGTAGTAGTTTGTTGTTCCAGATCCTGCAGCGGACAGATTGATTGAATTCAAAAGAATGCAGATGGGTAGGAGCTGTTCGTGAGCTGAGAACAATTGCATTGTATCGTTTTACAGCAGTAGCTGAATTGTGCAAGAAATGACTGATGGGCAGTAGTGTCATTTAGAACAATAAGACATCCAGGTCTTGGTGGTAGACATGCCAAACTTGCAATATATTATCGAAAACTGTTATTTTAATCCCCTTAAAGAGACAAAATCAGAGGTCAAGGACAAAGGAATACATACATTTTATTTAGAAATTCCATTTAGAATAACTATAAAACTTTTGCGTTTTGTTGGAATGAAAGTTGTGCTTTATATACGGAGATATTCATCTTGATCTGACGCAGACCTTTAAATGACTTGATTGTGATTTTCTTTGGGAAGCACGGGTCATCATGCATTTGCTTTTGGCAGTCAGGTGAAGATGCATTCAGATTTGATCTACATGATGGTTTACTCATTTCATAGCAGTCATTTGAAGTAATCATTTAAGACAAAAGTCACGCAAAGGCTATATTCTTCCGATTGCCCTACTTTTTGTTTGGGAAGATGACTCACAAGGAGGGAGAGAGAAAGTCGATCATTCAAAAGGCCATTAGCAGTTGTTTTCACGTTTTGGACGTAGTACTTTGAGTGGAGTCTTCCTTACCACACACAATAAAGCCCCTATCGAATTGACCCACGGTTAGTTTAACCAAAACATGTTAATGGGTCCTAAGTGGGTGGAGGCCGCCCTGTTTTTTCGTATTTTATCCCATCAAGCAATCCTAGAGGAGGACTTCTTTCCCTTTTTGAAGCAGGGACTTTTAAGTGATGCACTATTTAGTCTAATAGGAAATATCTTTTCGAATTGTTTATTCTTCCTTATCGATTCCCTAAATTCCTTGTTTTTTTTCACCATCAACAATCCAAAGTAGCTTGGAAGTAGAGAACTCAAATAAGGTAATTTTGTTATCCCCATCGCTGCAATGACGACAAACTCTTGCAAGTGAGTCGATACCTCACTTTCGGTTACCGTTACTATGTGAGAAGAAGAGTGGAAAAGGATTTCCTGGGCCTCTTTATTGCGCATTTCTGTTCTAGCCTTCGTGCTGTGCCAGTGGAGGAACTACGCAGATGTGAAA
>CABFON010000211.1:0-12930 GCA_900683695.1 Echinococcus oligarthrus
TGACTTCACTCACTGCCCTGCGAGGCTCGAAATTTGGCTAAATTTATCCACCATTAAATCGCACACATCCAGTGGCTTGCAATGATAAGGAGACCCCACTTTGAATATGAATGTCTCGGTCAAAACTTGCCAGTAGGCGGCTGTGAACTGCATTTAACCAATTATTTTTTCTAATAAAACAATCTAGCAACAATTATACTGTTTTGCACAAAAAATTGCCTAAAGTACAACACGGCCCGTTTATAGCGGACGAGGTATACATTACTTCACAAGCAGTTATTTAAAACAACAGGAGGCTCGAAGAGTGTTTCGCTGTGATGTGACAACTAATGATATTATTCAAACATTATATATTTAGAGTGGTCGTTAGGGATAACATGTCTTAATTTCCCTTCCTTCCCAAGTCGTGCGCAGCATTGACTTCAGACGTTCATTGTAGAACCAGATTAGTTCAGTTTTCCATTCGGGATTTCTTTGCCTAAGTAAAAGAAACTGGTGG
This sequence comes from Echinococcus oligarthrus, assembly GCA_900683695.1. Taxonomy (NCBI): domain Eukaryota; kingdom Metazoa; phylum Platyhelminthes; class Cestoda; order Cyclophyllidea; family Taeniidae; genus Echinococcus; species Echinococcus oligarthrus. The sequence continues at coordinate 500 of CABFON010000211.1, forward strand.
CTAACGTAAGATCCGGAAAATAAGTGGCATCAGTATTAATAACAACAAGAATATACAAATAACAATGCCAAAAACAGTCCAGAAGCACTTTTAAAAGAAATGGAAAGTTAGATTTGGCTGTTCAGCTCCTCATTTTGATTTCACGAGCATTGAAGGGCACTGTCATTGTGCTTCCACTCGGTGACCTAGTCTGTGGGCTGGGCCGGTAGCGCCTTATCTCTTTCGTACGTCGCTAATGCATTTCTCGCCCTAGTACTGTGATTTCTTTTGTATTCAGGAAAGTCTCAATGTGTCACCTTGGTGGCAGAGCAAAGCGAACGCAGTAGTAATGGATAACCATCCTGAATGAAAATTAACGTCAGGGAAGAAACGCAGATGCTGCAAATGGAAGAATTTGTGACACCCCTAGCAAAACTGTTAAAAATGACGCCCACCTTCAGCTACTACCCAGTTATGTATTCCACAGAAATGCAGTTTACAGCAGAAGTGATGCTAGTGTCGAGTCGATTGGGAAAGTTTGCATGAAGATGCCGATAAAGTGAGCACTCAGTATCTCCCTAGTAGCTTGATGGGATCCAAATAGATATGACTGAGCAGCACTGAAGTGAGCACAGAGTAGCAAGGAGGAAAAGACGGAAAGCGTTATCACAATGATAATATTTTAAACCCCATCCTTTAATAAATGACTCTACATTTCAGCCAGTTATCGTATGGCTACCGGTGGGCATTAAGACGACCAGCGCATTCCCCACTTCCCCAGTACAGCTCTTAACCAGAATGAAACCTTAGACTCGGCAGAATTGTTAAGAGAGATCGCTGACGTTACTGTCAAATATCTTCCCAGTTGCACGCAAATTCGATGACGCGTTGTAATGACCAACGCATGAGGTTGGTTAAGTTGTGCGTCAGAAACGCTCAAGCAGGAGGAGCGATTACGTGATACTTCGATTGCATACTTACCTCTTTGTTCGGATAACCCGAGCACCTAAGACCTTGCTTGTGTACTTCTGCTGGGTAGTATGGCGTCTGTGCCATGCCAATAGACCCCTAGCACCTCCGTTTGTCTAAAATACATTTTCTGCTTTGATATTATGACCCCTTTCGATGCCAAATGAGTCTTGGGGCCCTGCACAAGTGTGGTCAGTAGCAAAAATCTACAACAAGCTTTTGTAAAAGTCCTTTAAGAACCACTTAACACTGCTGCTAAATGTGACTCTTTAATTAAATAACAATATTAAGGCCAAATGTGTTGCTTTAATGGTTTGCCTCCTGGCTATGCCAGAGGACTTAGGATTTTGTTCACTAGTAATGTGTTATTTTGCATACTATTACGAATTCTTACAACTCAAAGAAGAAATTTTAGCATTACAGCAATATTGCAACATAGCTTTCTATTACTCAGGTTTCTGAGGGGAAAAAACAGTAAAAGTTGATTTTATGTCAAAATTAAAATATTAGGAGTGAATGTTTGAATTGTGCTTACTACTAACTAGTTTATCCGAAAAACCTTAGACACATGTTCTTAGGCAGGATTTACTCTATGACAAATTATTAAACCTAGGTGGGACATTACTTTTTAAATAAAACAGTATTTTCACCTAAGGTCATTGTACGTTGCCTGCTGAATAACATAAAGGTCGTGGGGCCAACCTGTGGTAGGCTTTGTTCGTCAAAGCTGGTTTCTCAGAGTTTTGAGCCATTTGAGGTGTACATTTAGCATATTTACGCTGGTATCCAAAAGTATAGTTTCGACTCACTTGCCCCAGTTGGTATATCTTCTCAATACCTTGCCCAAAATGGGAGCTTCTACCAACTGGTTAATGTTTTTTTTCTTTTTCCGATTTGACTTTTGGCAAATTTCAAGCACTTCTGTTCACCTATTTTGTAGAAATCGATGGTTGTGTACAATTTGTGCATTTTTTTAAATATCGGTACAGTTTATTCCGAAAACCTGGTCCAGTTTTCTCTAAAGCCTGTCACATTATTTAAGTCAATTTTTCGGTATTTTCTGGATCTTATGTCCTATGTGACTTCTGTTTTAAACCTAGTTATTTCGTTTATTGTTGCCCTACATTCGGCCGAATATTACGCATTAATCTAGTTGTTGTAGGTACCAGATTGAAATGCAACGGCCCCCATCATTCGTCTTACTCGACCCAGATGTAAGCGTTGTATTATTCTAATGAGATTTATGTTAGACTCAGTCTTCTTCTTCGGGTACGCTACTATCCTGTTTTTTCTAACTTGAATTGTGAGTACATACCTATCTATCTGGGAATCCGCATGTCATTTTCTAGAACATGAGGATATTGTGGAAATCCCGTATGATGCATCAAAGGAGTTGAGTTTTTCTTCGGAAGAAGTAGTTTTTGATGTACCATTGACTTTTAATAAAGGCCATATCAAAATCGACTCGAAGATCGAGGCTCCTTTTCCGTATGCTTTTATTACTTTCCTGTGTGTCTATCCTCCTTTATGCTATTTTTATTATTTTGTACGGATTTAGAAGGTGGGGCTTCATGAACTCAGGGAAACGGTTGGTAGACCTAAGGAGTTTGTTTTTTTCTCTTGTGAAATCATTTCGGTTATTGGTTTGTCCTCCATTTGCATAAACATTCAAATCACTTGGTAAATGTTACGAATTTTCACTTTCCAGCTCAGAAAATATTCCCAGTAAACCTTCAAAGGAGCAAGATTCGTGTCCAACGCCAAATGATGGTATTGTTGTTTGTTGAGAATAATCCATTTATTCTTCTAGAATGTGTTGATATTGTCGAACCTCTGTCTACTCAGTCAGCGAAATTTTCAGACGCCTCAACCAAATCAAGCCTTTCGTCGGAAGAAGTAGTTGTTGATGCACCGCAGATTTCCGGTAGACGCAACTCAGGATCTGATTTAAAAATTTCGGATTCTTCTGGGTGAGTTTCCTTTGAACCTTTTCCAGAAAATGCTTTTTGATAATAATCAAGGTATGTTATGCTTGCCTTGTAATTGGTCACGAGAAAGTACTTGCAACAAGGCCGTTTTTGTGTATTCACCTGCGCCTCAATACATTATTTGGCGATTCTTTAGACCAGAAGATGGTGCCCAAATGGAATTGTCAAAGGACATTACCGAGAATGAACCAGAAGTCGATCAAGATGCGCCTTCAACAACGGAGAGTGATGAAAGAACTACGGTAGGTAATGTAACAGCGAGAGATGGTGGCCAGCCTGAGGACAGTAATGGTGTTGCACCAAACGATAGTCCAGTTGCCAACTTCTACCTTCATATCGTTGATTTGATCGAAAAAATTAGTGAGATCACCGGTCACATTGGTAAGTTAGCGTAATTTTGTCACTTTCTTCTACCTTAAAGTCTACTGATATTGGTAAAGTTTATGAAGAAATATTCAACTAGGTAAATTATAATTGCAATGGAGATTTGAGACAAGCGAATGCAGTACTGATTGTATTTTAATAAATGAACCATGAACAACCAGAAGCAGAAACACGGAATTGTTGGAAACGTCTTAATTGGTTTAATTTATCTGGAATTTGCCGTTATTCAAATGCTTTGGAGTTATCTAAATTTTTAAATTCATCCAAAGTACACTCTGTTTGTGACCTTTTCTGCACTCACCAGCCAAACTTATAATCTTTTCAACATCTTACCGGAGAATCGTTTACGAATAACTCTCGTCAACTAAAATCTAAATTGCTACAGGATAATCGGCGCCTTTATGCGAAACGTATCACAGGTTACCCGAAAGGGCAGAATAAACCGGATTTATCGATAATTAGGGCAATTTGGTGGTTAGAGTTGTGTTTTTTTCCCTCAACTAGTGACTATAACCGTCATTTTGACGCTACATTTTAGATGTTAATCTTTCGCTACATATTTTGAATACTACCTGATCATACCATTGACTATTTGACCTATTTATAGTGCGACTAAAACTGCAGTAAACGAAATATGGAGAAACACTGGGAAAAATCGCAGTTGTAATTTCCATTTTCCTACAGGTTTGGGCTCATAGGAGAATTTCTTATTTAAAATACATGTTAAACGGTCTGTATATTTTAGCTAGTGCTTGGGACGCAGAAATCTTCACAGGTTATTTTTAATATACTTGAAGTCAACTCGCGATTGTTTGAATTCCTTTTCCAGAAAGCCCGAGGATGTAACTATTCGCCGTGTTAAGTTTATGTACCAACTGTTTTGCTTCTGCACAGATTGAGGTTCGTCTATACAAGCTTTACTTCTGTATGCTGTTCAGTTCAATAGACGGATTTATGCGTGTTTAGGTGCAGTGAAATGATTTCCCCTCTACCAGTATGCCTATCTTTGTGAGCTCCAGTTACGCAAGAAGAATCTACGCGCCCACTTACGAGCTTTTCATGCCATAAATAGTTGGGACTTTCACACAGGCAGTATAGATATCGAAGGACAGTAACCGTCTTGAAACCTTGAAAGTACTTCCAATGTCATTGCTCCTTTAATCTGGCTCTCACCCTACAACTCCTAAGTTTTTGTCCGAGATTTGTGAATAATCTGTGTGTTCTTGTAAGTATTTCGCTCTTGCAAGTTATCTTTTTTCCAGTTGTGCATAACTTCATTTTTGACTTTATTTTTTACCAAATAGCCTCTTTGGCTAAACGTGTTCGTTACCAGAGTCTCAGAGAAAAATAAACCGCCACACCTCAAATATTTCACTGTTCTAATTTATCGCCAATTGTCATTCGTCTTTGTGCCAACCAAATTGTTGACAAAAGACCAAAAGCTGTTATTCCACTCAGATCAAGAACACTATATCCGTTTTTACTGTTTTAACAGCCATTCGTTTTGAGACTAAATATTTTTAAACTGACGAAGGAAATGATGCAAATTTGTGTCCCTGGCCTCAGGTAGGAAAATCAGAACGTCACGTATATGTGATATTGGGAGTAAAAGTCCTAGCGAAGCATGTCTTTGCTGTTGAATACCAGACGTATGATTTCGCGAAGTTTGCGAATGTTGATCAAAAATTAATTATCAATCATCCTTCGTAAACAAGGATTGAAGTGTTGAAACAGCTGTCTTCAGTGAGTAATCTCTTTTTTTACTCAAATGTTCTCGTCGTGTTCCTTTGAAGCGCATATTAATGACCCGTGTTAAGACAAGTTTCACCAGAAATCTTTGTCACTGTTTGCATATAGATCCCCACTAAAGCGTTAACCATAATCGGTAACGGCTTCACACAGTTTGTCTTAACTGTTATTCAGCTTGCTTACAGGCGTCCCTCAAAGTCAGCAGTAGGATTCCCTCCATCTTTGGCGATTAGTTTTTCTCAATTACTCAAATTGACTTCGGCATATGCATTACTCTCTATGGTGTATGTGTCAAGTAGCAGTAACGAAGCGTTTCCTCTTTCTGGAATTATTGATAAAGACATCTTTGGTTGGTTGGTTTGGTTGCTAATTTAATTTTTTTTGTTGGATCAACCCGTGTAGTATATAAATCAGCCAGTTGTTTGCCTTTCTGATTGGTAAAATCACTGAGAACTAATTGCATGGTGATACAAAATTTTCTACTCTTTTTAGATAACACTTCGAAGCTCATTGCCTTATGTGTTGTCATCGCTGCAGGTAGGTAGCATATTTTTGAAGTACTAATCATTATTTTTATTTAGTCTTGATCCCAACTACAACGATTTGCTTGGTGAGTTGGTTTTTACCAAATATCTTCAAGATTTCTCCCGCAAGATATATGAAAACAGATTATCTATTATGGCGGAGATTATTTAGTTGTTTGCTCTCGTGCTTCACATTTAGTAGAAGTTACATTTTGTGTGTGGCCATTCAAGCAAAGTGAATAAATAAGGGATTTTGGATGTCATAATACAAGTATTTGTTTTACTGGTTTTCGACCTGCATGAACTCAAGTGACTGCTTTGAAAATATTTCAAAACTCAAGAACAAATTCCAACTCCGGTGGGCTTTTAAGATCTACCAAGAGTTTCGAATAGAAACATTTTCACCAGTTATTATCAGTTTTCTTCATCAAATAAGGCGCATTAATTTATATGGGAATTGTTGTAAATAGAAGTTAATTGGCCGTCTTTTTTCAAAAAACGATAAATTTTAATTTCACAATCACATTACGTGATTTTAAGGAAAGGCCTATTATTAGGCTCTGCAATACAAAAGGGGACTGCATCCGCTCACTTTCATCTTTAACGTGAACAGTTGTTTAAATATCAGCGATATGCGAAGGTACGTAAATGTCAAAACAACATTATGCGCTTGTCTATGTATTTTGCAATATTTCGGGCTTTCATTCTCTTGCATCGAAAAGGAGAGTGGCTTCATGTTATGCAGGGAAAATTGGAGTCTTATCCCTACCGGATCTTTTAAGTGCTTTTCCCGTAGTATTAACATACTTCATATATTCCATTTCCATACCTTCTTTTTTAATAAGTATTTATTGTTTTGACTGGGATTGGTGCCCCTTTTTAGTTAAGGTACAAATCGCCATCCAGTGTTTTACTTGAACTGCCTCTATATGCTAGTGCCTTATTTAGCTGAATCTAAAAACCACTGAGGAACATCCGAATGCGAGGTACAGGATCTCAATCTTACGGTTTCTAAAACCAGTATTCTGGTGTAGTTTGATGTTTGGATGATACACGACGAATTCTTCATTATTTTAAGAGACTTAAATTGTTTCGATGACATGCAAGTGTGGCTCGCCCGACCCCAACAAGTAATCGCGATTCCCTGAATGAGGCAAATTGTTTAACTAACCATCTGGATTGTCCCTCACATCCAGTGAAAAGTAATTCGTGTATTTAAATCGTTTTCTTATTTTTCCATGCATGCATTTAATTCATCATTTTATTCAAATTCAACAAAATTTTCCACGCAGTTCGGGAATGTTTTTCTCGTTTCCACTTTTTCCGTTGTTTGACATTTTTATTCAGTCGTTGAATAAATTTCAGTGTATATGGACACAAAAAATCCTCGCTTACCGATTTTAACAACACTCGTGATATCAGGCATTGGTATTCTGCCATTCACTCCTCGATCCACCGTTTCCACTCTTAGGGAAACGCTTCGCTCGTACCTTACCAGCGCTCTATATTTAGTAGCGCAGGAATTCCCCAACAGCCGCCACTTTCTTAGTGGCTACTTTTCCAACCTTCCGGTCAGGGCAAGAGGCATTGTCGATCAATGGTTGCATAGGCACGAATACAAGTACTGTCCCAACGCCTCAATTATGCAACTTTTGTCAATAAATTTTTCCTCTTTTTTGGCCTCCTACATCCGGTTTACCCTCGCATAACTCATACTAATAATTTTACTAAAAAATTGTTTAATTTAATCAAACTTTGCCTGCTTCTTTAGCTCAGCGTATTACGCCAGACCCACTCTTTCATGGCATCGGGTTAACGCTTTCTCTGATGGTTCTATAGCCATCCTAACTTTCATTTTGTGATTTCAAAACAAGGATATTATATCTATTAGGCAGAGGGGTCGGTATCTGTTTTAGCCTTCCAACTTCTCGTAAAATTTTGTTTCAAGTATACATATTGTCAGTGTGGTATATTCACTAAAAATGTGGAATAAGAACTAAGTGTGCAGGATTCGTTGACCATGCTTTCATCAAGTGGCTCTTCAATTTTTGCTCAATCCACTCAACTTTTCATGAGAGCGTATAGTTCCCTTCAGCAGTTAAGCTTGCCTTGCTATTGTATTTGATTCTCTATTTCCTATCGTTAACATGCTACCACATTGCAGTTTATTTTTCGTGCAAGAAGAGACAGTTTGCCTTTTATGTGTTGCAGATTACTTGAGGAAAGTGGTTAAAATCAGTGTGATCAATCTATACTATAATTTATTTCATATATCTATTTGCTTGAGTAAATTCTGTTTATCCAAACTGAAACGAAGTGATTTTTACCAGGACCCATTCTAGTACTGTTATTTAGACTTGAAATCTTGGATTAGTATCATCTATTATCGCACTAGGCAGATTTTCTATTTATTATGGGAAGATTAAGTACTGCAACGCATTTGACGCGTTTTTTGCCATTTCGGCTGTTTTTTTCTCACATATTGATCCAATGTAGTGATACTTTGCTCATTTCTTTGAACCCAGGACTTTATATACACAGTTTAATGCTAAACTTTAACCTGTATCGTTTTTTGACTTCTGTAATGCCGTGGTTGCATGTAAAATTGGCAGTGAATGGCATTTACCAAAGGTGGCTAAAACTGGTTTAGCGAAAATAGGGAGGTAGATTTTGTAATAAAGCTTAAACCTTAATCAAGTCACCGGATCGACAAGTCATGGAAGGCCTAAATGTAAATGAAAATCCTGCAATGGTGCCATGTATGTGACTTTAGAGTTAGAAAATTGTGGTTTTTTTCTGTAGGAATGACTAGCTGTGAATCGGTCCGACTGATATGCGTTGTGTTAAATAGGTGTGTAATGGTTCCTGGTGTTACTTTTAAAGGGGAAATCAAATTGACGGATATTTTTCTGTCTTTGACTATCTTTTTTTGGGCTTTCAAGCTCACTAAAAGTGCATAATGAGTTGCCATTTGCACGAGCAAAATGATATCAGTACAGTTTCTCACCGTTAACGGGTCATGATTTGACCTAGGAAGCCATGAGGATAGTTTTACGGGTGTCACACTTTTGGTTCATAGTAGTTAAAGCGCGCTCAGTATTTTTAAACTGCTCCATTAATTATAAAAGCAACAACTATTTGATGTTTCAGGTAGCATTAGGCCGCACAATCGTAAAATGGTACTATTTAGATCGAGAACTCGATGTTTTTATCATCGTCCTGTTCATTCGCTAGACCCGCGCTATTATGGGCAGTTGTCTTGTAAACTATGTCAATAAAATAAAATTAAACAATGTATTCATAAAATTGAAGGTTATCTAGGAATAAATAATGATAGTTGCGTAGCTTTCGATGGAGAAAATAAGCCTCGTTTGACCATAGACATCTTAACGCGATCGGATCCACCGAAGTACGCGTACGTAAATAAGACGTGTCTATGTTTTAATGGTATTAAGAAAAAATTATCAATTTTACAGTATTTTCAACAAAAACAGTCGATTATTTTTTCTTGGTGTGTTAATTTATGCATCAGTATGGATTTCACACTTGAAACGCTTTGCTCTAATGAAAATGCTTATCCCACATTATCACTTCTGCTATGGCAATGATTTTGGTTCGAATTTTCAAATTTAGGATAATGTATTCTTAAATCAAAGTACATTATATGCCAGCACCCAACTATGCATCATTCCTTAGGTGTTAATTTCAGGGACTTTTCATTACTTAAGACAGTTTATGCGTTTAGGTTGCTTTTTTTGGTAGTCACTCTTAAGTGACCTGTCATTTTTAATGTCTGAATTGCCGATTGTTCGTTACTTTTTTTATGTCAATCAGAATTCAGTTGTAACAGTCTTTGACCCCAGTGGCGTTTCGCGGTTCTTAAGTTTATGCATTTCTTTTTCCATAGTTACCTACTTCAAAATCATCAGCAAAATCAGGTACGCAATATTTTTATAGTACTACCCTGTTCTAGACTAGTCCATTATAACAGATTAGATTCTTGACAGACTTCGCTCCCCCGCCCGCGGTCGATCTCGATGGATCCTCTGAACTGATGAAGTGCAGGTCAGTGCTCAATTGGCGGCAGGAGAAAATCGAGCAAATAGAAACCAGTGCGTCAAATTACGAAACTTCCTTCGTCAGTATTGCTTAAGTCCATTCTAATTTCTCGACAATTGTTTTAATGGCAGTCTGCTTTATTTTTAGCGAAAATAGTTTCAGTGTTTTTTTGTATTTATTATCACCGATTCCGCGTATTTTGTTTTATTTTTAAAGAAAATAGAAGGTTTCCTCATCATTTCAGAACTGGAAAAGCTCAAGTCTTCTTTAAGGGAATTACAAAATTCATACAATGAATGTGGGCGATCGCTTTCAGAGCATCAGGAAAAATATGCAAAATGTGGAGTTTGTATGTTTGACTTTTTTTGTTATACGCATGTTGATTTCACTCCTGTCTCACATAAACTGAACTCAATGCAACTTCCCTTCAGCGCTGAAAGAAACTAAGAAACAATTGAAGAGTCGGGATGACCTCTATGAGAGCTGTCGAAGCAAGCTCCTTGAGCTGCAGGAGAAGATCATAGACCGTCAACAGGGTCCGTCTCACCGCCTGTTTTTATGCTCTGCTTTGGAATGTAAGATCGACCAATAAGTAGGGAGGAGTCATAAATTGCTGACACCTTTGCCAGAATTCCGGCATCCATGATTCAATGTTGACTAATCACCTTTTCAGATTTAGTGAAGAACTGTTTTCGGCATAAGGAAAGTAAGCGTCAGATTTTAGCGTTTTACATAAACTCCATTATTATTGCTAAACCATTTCGACTTTACTGGTCATAAATTATTTGATGTAATTGAAGGAAACGAGATGTACCTCTGTCGTAGCTGAATTCATTTGATACATTAATTTTCGTTAATCACACTCTTGACCGATGCAGCTGTTATCAATACTGCGTCGGAGATCGTCAATTCCTTGTTATTTTTTCGCCTTTTTTTGTTTTTCCGCTGTACTCGAAATTTGAACTTCAGTGGTTTTGGAATGCTTTGTCATTGCTAAAATTGTTGGCCTTTGCTTAAGCATTCAAGCTGACTAAAATTTCAGTGCTACATATCACCATCGTGGTGCGTTAATTTCGGAAGATAACGATGACGTGTTTTAAATGAACCATTCTTGACACTTTCATGGCATGTCGAAGTTTTTCGATTTTTTTCTGAAACATGGGATATAAGCTTCTTGCTTTTTTCAAAGGAGCTACCATGAGGTTATGTCCAACATGACAGTGCACTCATTAGTAAAGGGGTCAGGCAACCGCAAAGGAACGTTTTAAGGACTGAAAAAGTAAATTGACAGGTGATTAATTGGAGGATGGTGCAACAAATTCATTGCGAATCAGGCTATTTATAGGCCTCTTTCTCCTATTTGACGGACTATTTTGATCCTCCCAAGTGTTTCCGTGGTAGTGCTCTTGATTCATTGTTGGGTTTCGCTTGTTAGTGTTTGCGGTGGTGACGCTTCACAATTTATTAATATTGTACTTAGAAATATGCAAGGCTGTTTCCCACCGACTTTGACTGGGTTTCAAGTTGTATGCAGTTCGAATTCAGTAGACGATGATAAGCTCGTTTCAAAGCCTTAGATGAATAAGATTGAGTGATTTCTGAGTCTTGATTTTGTAATGCTGTCAAATGAGACGAATTTGTCATCAATATGCGAAAATTTGCTAGCAGTTCTACTTTACGCGTGACTTATATACACATTTGACAGACTTGTGTGTATAATCAAAGGCGGCACTTGCCCCCATCGTTTACTGTCATGTCATCTGGAAAGATAGGATCCTAATCACTTTTCTCAATACTCCTTCCCTGCAACAGTAACAGCATTGAAAGTAGAAAATTTGTGGAACTCTCTCTAAACCATGGCTAGAAGATGTTTCAAATTTGCACCTTATGTAACATCCTTAACTGTAAATGACTCTCTTGTTTTCTGCTGTTCAATGCTTTGGAGTTTGTCGACAATGCTGTATTTATTCACTTGTTTATTTTACAGAAGAGTCTTCAGACTGTCGACCATTTTACCAGAAGGCATTTGACAAAATTTTTGGTCATCACACGGGCCACAAATTTCGTGAACGTCGTAGCAAGTGGAAGAATTAGTCGGTTACGTGGCCTCCATCTACCCTTTTGTTTTGATTACATACACTCATAAGTAGCGGACACTTTCCCTGCTATAATTGGTTTTCATTTTTGGTAGCTTAACTCCCAGTAACCACCACCAGACTTTCTTACACCTCTGCCATTTCATGTCTTTGTTTTTTAAGTCATTTTTATCCCTTTGAAATATACATTTCCATGGTCAGATGTTCACACTCATGAGATGTTTCAACGAACCTAAGCTTTCGAATATTCTCACATCGAGTTCCCTCCATCGCTATGTAAATGTCATTTGTACCATTCCCTTGATCCATAAGTAGTTGGTATTTCCTAAATGGCGTCTTAGTCGCAGTAGAGGGACAAAATCCCCGAAAGCTTATTACAAACAAAATGCAACAATACGTGGGATTATCCAGGTGAACTGTGCAACGAATGGCCACGCCCTTTCGGTGAATTAGCAATTTTGCACGAGTCTTTTTCGTAACTAAGGCGTGTCGACCCCGAATACTCTTGCAGATCGCAGAAAAACCACAGGGTCAGAGTTCATTCATATTAGTTCAGCTGCAGCCGACCATTGTTGCATTTTTCACCAAACTTAATGCAATACTTCGGTTATTCGTTTAACCCTCGGTTTTGGTAACTAGACCCTCAGAGCTCTGCCGCTAAAAATCTACCGGGCGGCCTGCTC
>CABFON010000212.1:0-12871 GCA_900683695.1 Echinococcus oligarthrus
TCCCACTCCTACTCTCTCCACTCCCACCGCCACAACCACCACCACAGTGGTTCCAGAGGACCCCCCACGTTGCCAAATACAATTTCATCCTCCTGACTGGCCAATTTTCCTAAAATGGGTCTTGCTAAATTAAAGAAGGCGAATAGGTGCTAAGTAACTGGGATGTTGTGACACATGTTCGGTGATTTGTTTATCAGAGGGAGAATTAGGAAACTCGAAAACAGAAGCTCGATTCAAGAAATCATCTGTTAAAGGATTTTACAGTAGTGACACGATATCTAGTAGTGGTTTGGTAATGGCAGTTCTAACCAATAGATAAGATTCAGAAGTCCTTGTTTTTGATTCGTAAGGATGGCTGTGTGCCAAAAACTAATGTTTATGCGCTTAAGCTTCGATCCTCCCGAGCCCCTAGTTGGAGTAATTTATTTACTGACGTGAGCAAGGCTGTACGCAGCGTGCGTATATGACAGCTGACTGGTTAGTGAAGAATACTGAAGGCACTGGGTAGCCTCAATCACGTGTAATCATAGTATTGGTTTGGCCTCGGTATCAGAGCCCTTAAAGTACCTCTTCTATATGTGATCCTATCATCCCCAGTAGTATTCTACCCTTATTCGTAGAAATCGCCCCCTCTCACTGTGTACTGGGAAATGCAATTTATAAGAGACTCTTTTAACTAAACAGCTGTAACAATACCCTAAGAATGGGTACATTGTTACAGTAATATACTGTAATATACGAGGGATCTTTATTTGCAGTAGATTGTGCTTTCACTTAGGGAAATGGTCACCCGCTTATGCCACTTCTCTTCTGACTCCTTTGGATATTAGTAATACGCTTCATTTTTACAGGGATGAGGTTAGTGCTGCAATATGTAAAAGTTCCGCTTTAACCCAAATTGACGTTTTTTAGATTCTACCAGTTAAACTTGCTACTGAAATATAAAAAAGTAGCGTATTTTCTAGTTAAGATTTCCACTCTAACCAAATGCAGAGATTAATGGATCATACTAAGCATTTCTATTTTACTCAATTACTATTCAACTCGAAAATTACTCAGTATATGGATATAGAGGAATTAAATTTGTTATTAAAGTAAGGCAATCGTTTGTAGTCTCTGGAAATTTTAGGACCTTTCCAGATAATTTCGAAAAATAGCATATTGCCTGTAATTCCAAAAAAGGTGGATTAGCCTTAAATTCTGAAATCAAGCCACTTTTTAAAAAGATCATATCTTCTTCAATTTAAAAGAAATATAGAAAAACTTGTCATTCCAAAAAAGTTTTATATCTGGAAAAATGTAAAGCAGAGATAATTGCATAACTGATCTCTAGTTTTAGTGAGAAGTACCTTTTAAGACTGCTGATTTCAGATGAAAGCTGGGAGAGTTGGAACAATACTAAGGTAGGAGAAAGCAATGTCGATGGGCTGGTGAGCACATCCATCTATCTGTTTGCCTCATTCTACTTTTAGAAAGGTAGCAGAAATATAAAAGCTGTAAAAAATTCCCAAAGTATAAAGGCTCACTAGCTTTACCATTAAAAAACTCATTTGTTATAAAGTTGCTGAATTTTGGCACATTAGGATGAATATTGCTATAAAATTAAATGGCATTCACTTTTATATTTTATTATAAAGATCATCAGTGACAAGATACGCCACAACAATGTTTAAAAAATTTATGCTTGCTATACAACCATTCTGAAGCGCTTTAGCAGGAACGAAAATCTGGTTCTGCTGTCGAAGGGTAAGGTGGTTGGTGTAATGGATTGTTAAATTCACATATGTTAGCATTGGGACAACTGCATTCAAGTTCTGAAGGACGAACTAACTCGGGTGAGTGCGATGATGTATTAGAATCAGAATTCAACTTAAAGAGGTTTGATTCTGGTGCTGGAGGAAAAGATGGATGGGTTGAATAGGATTGTGTACTGCTTTGGGGACTCCTCTCCCTTGGAATACCAAAGAAGTCACATAAAATGGTTTTATGACTGAGAATTGCAGCTAAACGTGAAAGAATTTCATCAAAGTCTTCTTTCTTGCGACCTGCTCGTTCCAGTGCCTCAACTGTGCACCTTAGATGTTTGGTGAGAATAGGACCGACTAGTCTCAATAATGGCGAAACTTCAGCTGAAAGGGAAGCTGTTACTTGAATAGTCGCCAACCCTGAAGAACCTTCCTCCTGTTCGGATCTTGAAGATTGTAGGGAGAGTAATTTTAGTGCCTTAACTTGAAATCCACCTTTGAATAAAGATTCTAATTCATAATTATTAAAATCTTTCTTCTTGGGGTATTGACATGGATGTGAACCGCAAATTCGTGGTTCATGTCCAAACTCACTCAAGTAGAAGGGTTCCGAGATCTTCAGAACTGTACTATCGTTTCTCGACATCGTACCACCTTGCACAACATCTTCCGGTAGGTTATAGATACTAATGTTGAGAGTAATATCCGCTTTTATCTTCCGTTTTTGTCGAATTACTTTCTTCTGAGATTTCGATTCTTTCATGTAGTCCGGCATCTCATCCCTCTCCCTCTCCTCATTTTTCACTTCAATCACTATAGAGGCAGGATAAGCATGTTTCTTTCGAAGAAACGAAGAGTTTTTCATCCTGACTGAATCTGACACATTTTTAGAGCTGTCCATTTTAGAAAGAGGGAGGAAAATGGCAGCTACCCTTCCACGTGACCTTCAAAATTGTGTGTGACAATAATCGATAGATGTAGTCTTGTTTTTTTACCTCTAGAGAGGCCATTAACAAATTATTGTCTATTAAAACCTCCTAATCGCTGTGAATCTCAACTCAGGAAATGAGGTAAGAAAAAAAGCACCGAAGATGAACTGCCAGCTGCAAAAATGTTACTCTGGATGTAAAGATTGAATTGCAAAGATGTAGTTGCAAGGGAAAGTAGTGATCTATGTAGACCACAATGGCGGAAGGATCGCTGCCTCCTAGAATGTGCCCAATTTCTAGATACAGGGCGACATCGTTGGGAATTCAATGCTACATTTTGGAAATTGATAATTCAGAACCACCTAAAGCGGAGAAGAAAGCAACGCCGAATTATAAAACACGCTTTTTCCTCTGATTGACCTAAACAAACCTATCAACATTACGAAGAGTAGTAAAAATTGGGGAATCAAAGAGAGAGAGGAGCATAGAATATCAAATAAAGAATGTGATGCCTACAAGGTCCTACCTCGCCTAGCAAGATAAAAGTCATTTAAAAGTTTCCATTACTTCAACAATGAACCTAGAAGAAGATTCCGATATTTTAATATCAGAGGACGATTGTAGCAGTTTGGAAAATAATGCTTCTACAAGGTTAAGCCACATAAGTCTAGGCGAAATTGATAAAACAGAATGTCGAATTTTAAAGGACTGATTCGAATGCATCTCAATAGAAACCGATATCTAAAAATGCTACGGAGATCAATAGTTCAAAGGCGTTCATGATAAAATTGCAAAATGGTTCACCATTGTCAAAATCTCCAGAACAGTCTATCGACATCGCCATGTTTGGCAATGACCCGGGTTCCATGGATACAGGAAAATACAAATCATTCCACGGGATTCAGTGCAGCCTTACAAAACCCAGTAAACATATTCAGCCGTCCCTATCGGTTCCAGAAAATGGACCAATTAATGCTTCTAGATTAGATGGGTACCCAGAAGAAGCAGAAAGTAGGGCTATTAAAAAGACAAGAACTTCAAAAACTTCAGAGATGCATAAAATTGCCGATTCCAATAGGTCATCTGGGATCATAATTGAGAGCCACAACGAAGCCACTAATGGGATGGCTGAGTGTTGAATTTCAGATGAGGGAATTCGATGCGATATCTCGGAGTTCCCCAGTTCTACTCCACCTAATACATTAGCTTGCAAGAATTAGACTGTCCGTTCCAAAACACTGAGACTCGGAATTTCAAGACTCAGGATTGGCTCGGACTTCGAATGCTTTATCAACTGAAAATTTTTCTCATCACATTAAATCAGTAGATACTACTATGTTGGGCAACAGTCAGAATGTCAGCAGAGAAGTCGAATGTAGAATTGCAACGGGGGGAATTCAGTATGACTTAGCAGAATCGCCAAATTCCGATAAATGTTCTATGCTCGTGTTTAAGGATATTGGTTTCCTCCAGCAATCCCGTTGGTTCCATAAGGCTAAACCATCGTTCGGAAGAACTAAAAGGCCGTAATAAATCAGTGGAGATTGCAATGATTAGCGACGATAAGGAAATTAACGAAAAGGCAATGTCCGATTTTAAATGAAGGAATTCACTTCCCGCTATCAGAAGTCACCGTTTTGGAAGGATCGTCTAGTGTTTCCTCTACTAGGAATTCTGCGCGTCACTTGGACAGCTTCAAGATATCAACTGGTAATGAAATGGTAAACAATAATGTAGAAGGCTTTGGAGAATCAGAATGTATACTTTCATTAGTGAGTATTCAATGCGATATATTAGAGTCCCCTACTTCAAAATTGCCCAAATGTTTGAATTATCTAGACAAGTCAATCCATTTAATAAAAGGCAATGATGATTCAACCTGCAGATCCGCTAAAATAATCATGAACAGTGAAAAATTAAAAACCCCTCTCCTGGCAGCTCCTAAAAACTCTACTATGTTTCTGATCGGCCCGAATGGTTTGATAAAGTCGATAAGATCGAGTAAATTCGAACAATTCAGGAAGGGATCAGCACGTGGGATTTCTGGAACTGCTTCTGATAACGACGTACCTGAAGTACCTTCCATGATGCGCCCAACAAGTTCTCCAGTAATTATAATCCGTTTGAAAGAATCTAACCGTTCAGGGAATCGTAATGTTAGCAAAATTGGTGATTCTAAAAAATTGGGAACCGACACGGTTGCTGAACCGTCTATATCAGTTCCGAGAAACTCTTCTGTGTTTTAACCCACATGTATAAAGCAAGTAATTTATTAGGCCAGAAGTGTAGCATAGAACGTAACGAGAATTCAATAAATAGGATTTCTGAAGGCAATGGTAACTACCCCAAAACGGAAGTCGATGTACCATGCACACCCTCGGCAAGAAACACAGTGATATCTATGGTGAGTAGTAATTCAGAAGCTAACTCTGAAACAGGCCGCACAATGTCAGAGGAAGGAGTTCAGTGCGTATCAACGAAAGGTGTTACATCACCAAGATCTCTCAAAGTATCATCCGCAAGAAATTCTATATTCGAAATGAATGATTTAAATGGAATTGTCGATATCGGCATGATGATTGATAATCCAGATGACGACGAAGAGGCTGATTACAAACTAGACAAAGTAGAGACTGAAAAATTGTTCAGAAACGCATCCATAAATTCTTCCGTCGAATCAAACAATTTAAGCAAAGTGGTCAACATTGTACCAATGAAAATAATACAAAAGGATGGAGACAAAACCAGAGGTAGTCAATCATCTCATCGCCTTAAACTTACAAGAATTGAACCCGACGCACTGACTGCACTTTCCACCGCAAGGTCTAAAATCTTGACCATGATTCCCTCTTTAAACACACCTCAAAGTTAAAGGGAAGAACCTAAAAGCAAATTAAAAGGTCTAAACTAATTACCTCTGGCATATTGCATATTTCAATATCTGGAGATTAGTCTCTTCCATCAGTCGATGACCTATAGTGGGATAGAATTTTAGAAGAAGGGGAAAGTGGATCGTCGGTATCAAGAATCAGTTCTATGAAACTTATGCATTGTTTATTCACACCATCCGGGACACACAAATCAACTTCTGCGATCAATAATTCACTGTCTAGCGGACCTCAAGAACAGATCAGTGGGGAACCAGGAGGTAGGATGATTAATTTCTCATCAAGATTTGATTCAAAAGTTAAGCCCTCTATCAAAACGTACATTAAAACTAATTCTGCTATGATCTCCGCAAGGAATACTACAAATGGCTGGTGCGGAATGGTGCATTGCGGTGGTTCAAGAAACGGTCTGCCAGCTTCAGATTTTCAAATAAAGAAAAATTACCATTTCACCAAATCCACGAGTCAGAAGCCTGTCCCGTGTCGATTGCTTATCGCTCATCACACGCGTTCCTCCATACTATACAGAACTTTTGCAACTTCGACCATTTGTGAGGTAAATTCCCGGGTTTATATGTCATTTGGAGGTGACAAAAACAAAAAGGAGAGTGTAATACATTATTGGGACAAAATTTTTGGCACTATCTTTACCAAGGTAGAAGCACATTACAACAAGAAGGCTCATAAGATACATCAGGAACCTTGCAAAGTAGACCCTGTTTTGGAGGACAGGTCGTCTGCAAATTTGGGTTCCCCTTTCAGGAGCGTCATCCTTATAGTTCTCAGTTTTTCACCCTGTAAAATTGTGCAGCCCTTTTTGAGGCCTTTAATTAATACATACTGTTGCATAGCAATTCTTTTCTGACTTCACTTTAGATTGTTCTGTGATCACTGGTGTGGTTGGAATGGATGCTAATGAAAAGAAGAGAGTGAAAACTACGATTTTTTCCCTTCCTGACTACTACGTGATGGACGGAAACCAATGCCATAGAGGGACACAATGTATGACCGTTCGGTTGTCTCCAAAGTAAAATCATTTCTTGATTTTGATGACTGTGATTTTTTTAAGCAGGCAAGACTAGTGACGATGGTCGATAGGATTTTCGGTCGAGGTGGAGCAATGCCACAATATGAACGATGTCCACATCATTCCTATCCCGTTTGGATGCCAGCATGAACTAAACCACTTCACACTGATAGAGCGCCAACTCCATCATCGACAATTTCCGCCAAGGCTCATGAAAAGCTGCCGCAGGATAGTAGAAGTTATAGGTCCTAAAGCAAATTTTATGCCATTCAGTTTTCTCCTGACCACTGATTTGGATTATTTTATCTCCAACACATGATTTATTTGTTTTCAAAATAGTGCTACTGATAGTTTTTGATGTCAACTTCAAGGTGAGTTGGGGCGATAGCAAGACGTACTAATCGCTTTCAGTAGCATCAGACAGATCAAAAGACCATGTTATAAGGAAGCCATTGTTGCAGCCTACATATTAACACAACTTGATTTACAACTCTCAATAATAGAGAACTTGCGAGAGGTTTATCCAGCAGAAAATTCTAGCAGTTTTGAATGTTAGTGATGAAACAATGGGATTATACCTATTCTAAATACACCAGCCGCAATTCAATGCGTATATGTGAAGCACCCACCACTTCATCCTTAGGAGGGTAGATATGTGTGTTTGTGATAGATTGTAGACAGTTATATGTTAGAGATTGTTCACTTGCTGGAAGACAAGCAATCATGCCTACCGAGATCTGTCTCCTCGATACGGCATAACTCGATGGAGTGTAAGAAAAAGGGTTTAACGAGAAACAGTCCGAACGAGTACAATCAGTGAAAAGTTGAGATAACGCAAAGCCTCGCACCTGCTTCCTCATACCTCTTACTAAAATTGACGTGAGAATATGTGTACTTTGGGAAGAAATGGATATCTCATCCGCATGCTCCATATTTTCCAGATTTTATTACCCCAAATCTGCAGTGGTGGCCATCACATTTTTTTGACAAGACATGATCTGCACAGGTGGTAAACAGAAGCCCAATCATAACGTAGGCTTCCAGTGCTAGGTTGTTTGTTTTGGATGACAAAAATCTTCCGCCGTTTACCTAATTTTTACTATCAAACCACACAAACGCGTCTAACCACCATAAACTTTTAGTACTTTCACGGGTCCAAACATTTTCATGCAAACGTTAGCACAAAAGCGAAATTCACTCGTCTGAACTAGACTTCCAATCGTTCCATTATTTTGTTAGTTTAATGTGGCAAGGAGATCTATCTGCCCCGAACCCAACTTTCGTTGTCAGACGTTTATACTGAAGAAAGCATTTCAAACAATAGTTACATTGACAGTTTCAAATTTACACCAATGAATTTCGATGGCTTTGTGAAAAAAATGAACCACGAACAGGTAATAAAATAAATTTCCTTGAAAAAATGTGGATTTAAAAAGGCCGATGCTGTCAACGTTTGGTAATTTTACGGTTTTGAATTATGGGCAACGATTTGGCTTAAATTTTAACAAAATATCTTAAAAGAAGGGAGGAGTGGAACAAATCAGTCACAAGCTTTGAAAGGCGAAACACCCTTTTTGATTTTTTGATCCGCTTGTTAGAAGCAGCTAAAGCACCAATAAGCGAAGTTGCAATGTGACAGTGGTTAGGAGCAGTTCTGTTTACCATTGAGGTCAAAATCGACAGGAGATGCCAAAGAATGCTTGTATATGTCAGATTTGGATTAGAGCATTTCCCTTTGTCGCTAAATATCACTCAGGAATGAGGCACTAGATAAATTCTCCTTTTCATGAATACTTTATATAGGAGCCATGCAAAGGAACAATATTGTAAACAAGTTAATGTAATTCTGCGGTTGCATTCTCAAGTATCATCATAAAGATTTAAATCCTGGTATTAAGCGCAGTAACTAAGCCCTGACATCCTGAAGAAGTACTTGCATGTTTCAGCATAAATTGTTCCTTCCTAAGGGCAGGCTATCTCACACCTTTCCGCAAACATGGTAGTCCATGTTTGAAGCGCCGTTGGAGAAATACTGATCCACTGGTTCTCATATAATTTTGAGAGCTGTTTTCGAAATAGTTCACACTAAAAGGCCAAATTAATGCTGCAAATCTATCTGAAGTGTCCACCACTTCTACCACAAAACGCAACAATGAAGTTAAACTCAAAGGATAAGAAAACTACTCGCACCTCGAATGAGAAACAAACCCTTCTAAACTTCAGAAGGGAAGGTGAAGGAGAGTGTGAGAGTGACATCCTAAAGGGGAAAGAAGTTATTGTTTTAAGCGAATTGGGTTAGTAAAATGTACGTTCTAGAGCCTCCGTGGTACGGTTATAATCATAGCTTCATGACGTTCAGTTAATCTCCATCTCATGTCAGTGCTTATCTATTCTTATTGGCGTACCTAAAGGCAACTGGAGGGGCTTAGATACCATCTTGTCTTAAAAATACACCTATTGTCAATAAAACTTGCCTTTCCTTCCTTTCCCACTGTAGCAAGAGCTTGGGGGACTGAAGGCATCGGGCAACAACCGAGTCCATCCAACTTTTTTCTACTGGACTATTGACGCTCTTAATTTGACGCAGTTGTCAATCTCTTCATCACTAGCCGATTTCGACATCCTACCAATTAAATTTCGCAACTTTTAAGAGAATAAGCAAAGTAGTTTCATGTGTTGCTGCCTTCTTATGCCCAGAGCAGTAGGCTTTTAAGAAGGACTTTCACTTAAATGTAGGTCACTTGTTCTAATTTATACGCATGGTGGCGTTTGCATATCGCAAGTTCTCTTTTTGAATGTAAGAGGGTCAACTGCTTAATCTGGAAAAAATGCCTGATTTCAAACAGAACAGGTGGCTGTATTTCCAACTTTTCACGAAAACATCAAGTGAAGCTCAACAGGGAACGCTAACTAAGCAACACCATCCATTTTCAATTAAATCGTTTTCCATCCTGTTGGAGTGTAATATGCAAGTGTCACAGCTAGAGAGTGGAGAATTATCTAAGAGAATGGATTGTTTTCGCAGTAGTAACCTTGATTAGACGAGTATTTTTTGCCTCTTGCGATTCAGCTTGTGCTGGAAGTACGGGGCTAAGTTATTGGTGCTCTGCATCTTTTATGCGCTTAAAACAAAGTTAAACTGTAAGTTGTGTGATCCACCTTGATGGTGACTTTGCTAAAATTGCCAGATTGGATGGTCGAACTACAGCAAAAGAAGGTTGAATATTGGAAATGGGGCTCAGTTCTCAGTTTACGGCACACGATGATCTTAATGCTACAGGTAGCATCAATATGGTGATATTTGTTTAGATTGCATTGTTGACTAAAACTCACAGGGAAATTTATGGCAGACGAAACGTAACGCCGCATAATGAGGAGTTGAAGACGGTGCTGAAAGCGGGTAGAATAGCGTAAAAGCCTGCACTTTCTACACTATTAATACCTGATAAGGCTCTTCCTAGTCGGCTAAGACGTCTCTTGGAAAAAAATAAGGGAAATTTTAGTTACAGAGAAATAAACTGCTTTTAAAGGTAGACCCGATATTTATTTTGTGCATATGTACTACATCTAGGAACCTTTCTTTTATTCAACAATAAAAGGCCATTCCTAAATATGGAGTATATAACTTTGAGTGATCCATCAGCATAATCATCCTTTTCTTTTGGGTATTACAATTTACTACCGCATACCACATCTTCTTTAAATACTACAAAACGAGGAATTCCGAGAAGTTTTGCCAACCATGGAAGTAAATTCAAATCCATCGACTCCATCCGACCCAACTAACAAGAACGTTATATAAAAGGCGGATAGAACTGCGACCCCAATTAAGGGTGCCGTACCGACAAAGATTGATATAAACAGCCGCATTGTAGTGAGCCTTATCGAAAACTGTACAGCTCCTACTTAATAATCTGATATTTATACTGCTTGAGACGCCTTATAATACTAACGAAGGGAATCTCACGAGAACTCAGTCCACTAAGGGTTGCATTTTAAAGGATTATTTTAGTCATTTTTTTGAAACACGAGACGTTATCTACTACAAAAGTTTATTTAGTTGGATTAGAGGATTTCAAAGGAGTCAGATATCCAAATAATCCTTCTTCACACATTTTTTAACATTTACGAAATTGCCTCTTGATTTTCTTTGACATAATTGTCAAAATGGGCAACCCATCCACCTTCTTTTTAGAAGGCAAAATTACAGAAGTGACTAAAGTCACGTAAGTTAAATGAATTCTTTGAATAAAAAAAAAAGCAAGCAACCTGTAAGTTTTCAAGGTTAGCTGTGCATTCTAGACTGTTCGTTTACTCACTGATCAACTGATTTCGCTTGGGAGGAGAAGTAGCTTTTGTATCCCAACCTTCGCCGGGTATCACCCAAATGACTCACTGTAGTATTGCAGACAGCTTGAACCATTCGTCAAGAGTGAGATTTTCCTAATTCACAAGCACATATGACACATTAACCCTATTATTGTTAGTAAACAAGAAAAAATCATGTACGATTTCACCTACTGATTGCCAACATTTGAACCGTTTTTAATAAAAATGAATGCCTTTCGCAGAAACTCATTGTCTTTTCACTTTACGACTGTTGTTTACTT
Source organism: Echinococcus oligarthrus (assembly GCA_900683695.1). Taxonomy (NCBI): domain Eukaryota; kingdom Metazoa; phylum Platyhelminthes; class Cestoda; order Cyclophyllidea; family Taeniidae; genus Echinococcus; species Echinococcus oligarthrus. The sequence goes on from CABFON010000212.1 coordinate 11,200, forward strand.
TTCGGTATTTGGTTATTAACATTTCACATGTCATCTCTGATATTTAAGCGAGAATCTCCACTGGCGGAGTCAACGGAACTTGTTACGTCTTTTTAAATCCTTAATGTCAGGTGAAGCAAAAAAATTTGAGCAGTTTTCTAATTACTTTTTCTGCAATGACTCATTCGTAGACGTAGAAACTTGTAAAATAATGCGTGATCATGTATTTGTAACCTATACTGCCTTCTTTCTCTTCTGAATTCGCACATCATGGAATGACCTACTACATGAAGCTTAACTTTGTTAAAAATTGCTGACCTTTCTCCTCAAATCTTGTGTATAGTACTTTGAGATAGTGCAATGGGAGAACGTGCCATTAAGAAGTGGTTTAAATAAGTAATTTACCTATTGCAGGGAAATACTCAAAGATGTTGCATCGTGTACCTTGGATTGTTTGCTCGCTCACTGATTAACTGATCGACATATTATAAAAAACGGCTTTCTATACTCGAATGACCCACTAACCACTCATCAAACACGTATAAGAAATGCACAAATTCATTCTCAAAAGGCTTTGGATGTTAGTGGTAGATTATAGACAAAAAACGTTCGCTAGAATTTGCTCATTTGTTGAAGGCTATTTAGCAAATCCTACTGTGATCTATCAACCCGATAGGGTACAAACCGACAGTAGGATATCTTATTGAGAAATTGGCAAAATGCATTAGTCATTGGAAGACATGGAGACGCAAGACCTCAAATCTCTTTCCACATGTCTCATGCTTCTTACTACCAATTAGTATCTTCAGCTTATGGCCTCGTCTAGCGGTAGAATGAGGTACAAGGGCTTCAAGCGCCGTAGGACTAAGAATGGTATCTCCTTATTCACCATTTTACCAATCCAAATTGTATCTCAAGAAGGCATATTTCTAGCACACTTCCGACTCATATCTTATCGGAGGGATAGGTGTATGTCGGACTTGCTTTTTCTTCAGTAGGCAAACAATTGCATCTAAAAACCGCCACTCGCAAGGCAAGTATAGACTTCTGAAGATGAAATGGTAGCTGCAGGCTGAAGCATTGGACTCCCCCAATGATTAATTCGTTTGCTTTAATGAACGTTGCAATATAAATGCCAGTTCGCGCCACAAGCCAGTTAGTCAATAGGTAGTTATGAGGTGAACGGAGCGAGGAATAACACATGGTGTCCTCAGAAACCCTTTGTTTCACAACTGTTAACAAATTAGAGCGAAAAACGCCTGTCTAGCAGATTCAACAATTTTCTCTTTTCTTTTGACGTAAGTGTGGTTTGTTTTTAGAACTCGATGCTATATATTTATGCCATAACAAAATTATTCTTCGCTATCAAGAATGGCGGATCTTTTCCTGTCAACATAATGAAACTCCATCCTTGCGTTGCACTTTTTCCAAATGCTATATAAGGAACTTGAGGAGAAGCTTTTTTTGCTTTAAAAAAAGTTAAAACTAGTTTGTAGAGAGCAAATAGGCTCAAATCACATCCGACAGATTCGGTCCGAAATATCTGCACACCCTAGAACAGTTTCTCCAGAAGTTTATTTTTTGTGCCTAATTTTCCACATCTTAGAGCGTCTCGAAACTTGCACTCTCCTTCAGTTCCTCCGATTGGCCACTATCACGAACACACTTTAAGTGCACATGTTCGCTCCAAGAC
>CABFON010000213.1:0-12866 GCA_900683695.1 Echinococcus oligarthrus
ATCTTATGGCGCCCATTTTGTTGCTCAGTGGGGTTCTCGCTCGCTCAGTCTTAGGGGTGTCACTGTCTTGTAAATCTGACAGAGCTGTCTATCGATGACTGTTTGGTTCTTCCTTTGAAAAGAATGGGGGGCTGTGACGTTGAGCGATGGTTTGATTAAAGTAGATTTCACCAATGAAAGTAAGGTACATTTCTCGTTTATTCTATCATGCCTACGTAGATGTAGCAGTCATGTCCAAGGTGCGAAGGCATGGGAATGGAGAGGTCTCTCATTTTACCGATTGACTTGAAGTTAGCGTTTAAAGTAACTGCTCTAGTGTTAGTACTCAAGTGATCGTTTGTTTTATTTCAAGAATGTTTAACCATAGATGGGATTACCTGTTTTTTATGTTTGACAATGGGTTTTGATTCGTTGATTACTCATTTGGGCGTTTTGATTGCTCGGTGTACTTCTGGGAGCGCCTGAAGGCCGTGACTATTCTCCAATATTACACAAGGATGTGTTTTAAAATGACTAAAAACCATCCTTTCTCCGGAGTTTCAATACAGAACAATATGTGTGACTACACTTGAATTGAAGTGATCAATCGCCATCGAGTAGCCGGGATAGTTGGCGTATTGTCTGGTGTGACTTGCTCCACTGGCTTGAAGTGAGCTGTGGTAACTTGTAATATGCAGCCTTTTATATGCATTATAACTCCTAGCCCTGTGTTTTCCTAACAGGACTCTTTATTTGTGCTCTGACTCAGTGTAAAGGCTACAGAAGCCCTGCCTAAAATTTGTCGCCTTCCATTTGGGAATTGCAGTCGAAAAACCTATACCTGGAAATGGCTTAAATAAGCTTGACTCTAGTGCTAGATCATGAGATGATAGTGTGTTACGTCCAGGAGGACCTTCTATTCTTGATGTTAGCAGAATAGGTGTCGCTATCCAGAGATACTTGAGAGCAGCACATCCAATGTCTTCAGTGATGCGTAAGATGGGTGATGGAATAATTTTTCGTACCCACGTCGACAGGAAAAGTTGTGTAAGTTGCGCAGACAAGTCTCGGCCAAACCCATTAACAGACTAGACAATCACCTAATGTGGAAGTGCGTCGTGCACTTGAGACTTTTGCCCCATATTTGACGGACTTATGATGAATAATGGCTTTTGTATCCCAACACTTGCTAAGCGCAAGAACATAACACTATCTTCCACCAACCTACTCACCTCTTGATCCCCGAGAAACTGTGCGTATTCTGTGCATGATGAACGACTCCAGCCGCAATTGCTCAATGTATATTTCTTTTTGAAGAGCAAAGCCTATCTGCTTGAAAGGTACAACTTGAATGCGCAGGAGAAGCTTCAAAAACAAACATGACTAGTGAATCAGTCAGAAGAAACTGCTATTCTTGAAGGAGGATGAAAGACGTTATAATTCAAGACTTGCCCATAAGATTTGTTCTCTAGGATGGAGGGATGTAAATCCTAACCTTATTGCTATTTTCTGTATTCTTTTCAATTTTCGAATTGGTGAGGATCACCTCATCTTGGCAGTGGACAATAAAACAAAATTCTGGCGTTTTAAAATAAGGGTCAAATTTGTTAGCTTGTGTTTCTTTGAGAAAGGATCGTGGATTGTAATTGCGATTATCCCAGCTAAAAAGAATTAGCGTTTTGCAAATTTGGACTCTTAGAAACCGCTCAAAGTTGTTCGATTCCCTTATAGTTAAAACATTTTAAAGTGACACAATCCATGTACGGCAGGTATAACACAAATACGAATACCCACCCGGTAATTTCGCACTCTGTATTTTCTGCTTCTTTAAAATGCTTTTTAATTGCCTCAAACACCATGAAAGATGAAATAAAGATGGTTCCTTTTATTCAGCACGCGATGCTGTCATGAGCTACTAGCGTTTGATCACAGACATGGGGGTGGTGGAGCGACTAGTAGAAGACCCAAGGTAGATTTCTCCGAGGACAGATCTTTGCCGCCCTAAGACGGTATGGGCACCCCTAGGGTGCACGGCGGGCCCAACTATCGCACCCTTATATCTTTTTTCTCCATAAAAGGGTACCAGCACATAAAGTGCATCCTCAAACACGAACAACGAAATTTTCCAGGATATTTGGAAATAAGACACAAAGAAAGATCTAGTATTACCTTCTAGAATGTCAAAATAGGAGCCTTTTTTGGTGGTGTAAATGCTCGCAACAATGTATTCTTAAGTTTTGTATTACTTTTCGCTTTTTACATGAAATACTGGGAAGGAACTTTCAATGGGTTCTCAACACCCATTTTACGCCATGCACACAGCACTGGTGCACGTTATGCTCTAGCTTAGTGGAATTTTCCCATTTCAACTTCATTCATACTATTTTAAGAGGTTTTCACGTTGAAAAATAAGACCAATCGGGAAATGAGGAATTTCAACCGAATTTTTTAAGTATGGGAAGTAAAGTTTCAACCCTGATATCTTATTAGTGGGGATCAAAAATGGGGATTTTATGTTTGCCCTTTTTAAAACCAACTGTCTATGCATAATATGCTTCCGTTGAAAGACAAGTGGACTATAAAACTTCTCAGATAGCATATTGTCTTTTTGCCTTCATCCAGATAGTTTAATGCGTATGCACTTTTTATCTTCGCTAAAAGCATTGTTGCACTCTTCACCACTCATTGTCATTTAAATAACTGCCATCATCATCTCTACATGCAATCTCACTCATACTAATTTGCCAGTAGCCAGATTATGAAGCGTGTTTGCTGCCTTACTCAATTTGTTCCAATTTAAATGTCAGCAAACACTGATTTAGTAGTTCAAAAGTCTTCAAAACGCGAGATCTACTCCATTGGCCTTGTGAAATATCGTTGCTTCATTTCTGCCGTTACTTGTTTTTGACTGAAAATCCTTACGATTGACGGATTTTCTGGCGTTTTTATGCCTCTTCACCTTACCACGTCCCGTGTATAAGGTAATCGAAAATTGGTTTGAATAGGAAAATCTAGTAGTCCTCTATCTTTCCAATTACGTAGTCACGTGTTTGTTTACATTTTGGTTCATAAATCGTATTTGCTCTTATCTCAATGAGTATCAGCAAGCAGTTTTCCTGTGGGGTTATGAAGCAATTTTAAATTCGAAAACATTTTGCTTGTTCTCTCCCAAACTTTTCTTTTAGGCAGGCCAATGGGAATATTTTGGGCACAACCTTCGAATTCGATCATGAAAATACTCCTTTCCTCTAGTATTTTTTAGTTATAACTTATTGTATTCACTGTGCACCACCGTTTTAGTGACTCCATCAATTCAGCTACAGTTGTGTCCCTAGCCAACCAAGAAGCTAAAAAATGCGTTAAAGGTCACCCGTTGACAGGATGTTTTAGTTCGCAGGAATTTTGCATGCACCCATGCTAAAAGAGACTGCGAAGAGGGATGAATTACCCTCCTCCACATTTTTCTACACAAAGTGTCGCCTGAAGCTGGGAAAACTGCAAATTTTGAGGTCACAGACGTGCTTACAACAGCCCATAAATTCCGGCAGGCTAATGCAACAAATGAAGAGCAAGAGGAAGCAGCGAGCGCCTTTTATTTTGTGCTTCAGCATCTGGTAAGACATCTAGAAAACAGCGTTACGTTGGGGGGTTCTATTTACCCAGCCAAATACATACATTTGCACAAATCGGCGCAAGTTCGTGTCTGAGTTTTGGAAGCGCCTTTTAAATTACTTTATTTCTTTACTGTTACATCACCAAACGGGGAAATGACTTTTGGTTTTTTGGAATGAGAGGGTTCCTTTAATTAGCGAAAGTCTTAAGAGTGAAGTCATTAATAAGTATGCGTAGAAAATTCATCGTCTGTACAAAACACGGCGTCCATTAAACTTTAGGCACAGCTCAGTTCACTATCCAAATCATTAGAACGACTCGATAAAATCCACTAAAATGGTGTAAAGGTAAGGTAACTTCATAAAGCTAACGGCCAAAGCAACTGTTACTTGGACAAGTGCAAACAAGGGATTTCTTAATATTTTTAATTGTTTAATAAGATTTTTGTTCATATCAGGCAAGGCTACTACTATTTCAGTCCATCTACCTCCTTTAAGGTGGCTGTTTATTTTCTCATTTTATTAGAGAGGGGTTTATATGCTTATTACTTTTAAAAAACACCACAGAATTACTATGGAGAAGTTGGATTTTATCCACAGTTGATGAAGTCGTTTTTTGATTATGTACAAAGGTGTTTTGATGCTCATCACCCCTTTTTCCTTGTGTATGCTGCCTTCGCTCAAACTTCCGCTTCTGATCGCTATTATGAAGCGCTTGGCTTATCTTCCAGACATCATCGGCCATGCAGCGTGACTGGCAACTTTGAATAAGGCAACCTGCGAAAATATTTGCTACGAATGACGATCGCTACATAATGGTAATTATTAAAAATGAGTAAATGGGTTATGATGGGAAGGCATGTGAAAAGAATTGAAGTGTCTTTTTTGAATGATGAAGAACCTTTCTTTAAATCTTCGTAAAATTCTAAGGCTTGTCAATCGGATTTCTGTTTTGTCTTTGATTTTACGCAACTCCTTTAAACGTTTTTATAGCTGAACTTTTCTATGGTCCATGGTATCGCCTGCGAACAGATGAGTACCAGCCCAGAAACTATTTACATTCTGTTATTCCACAGTCTTTGGTGTTTTATCACGCTGAGGGCAGGTCGTAATTTAGGGATGCGGCGAATTTTGTCAATTAGCATTGCCTTCCAATGGTCGTCTTCATGTTTTCGCCATATGACAAATTATACCTTTGTGTTCATCTTGTAAATGCATTGCCTTTGCAACGTTACTTTCCTATTTGGGTAAAGGAATCTGCAAAGGACTACTGAAAGAAAATCCTTACCTGTATTTCTAATTATAAACTCCAAAGTGATTGTCGCTTTGAAGTGCAAATCCCGTTGACTTCAGCGGCATCTGAACCATGCGAAAAAGTAACTTCCTTAAAATTTTGCAGAAGAGACCCCTGGATTCACACATCTAGAATAAACGTTGTCCACTTTTGATTTGAAAACTAAGTCAGTTTACAATGTCTTTATTCTATAGCACCAAAAATTGCTCAGGTGATAATTTTAATTCAGCACAAGAGTAGATGTAGTGAAAGGGGATTTTGCTCTAAATTTTGCAATAGTGGCAGTAGAGGTTCCTATCCTGCCTTATAAAGGAGGACAGCCGTGTTTCCGAGGTAGAAGTAAATGAAATGGTTTGCTTCATGAGTTACATAGCTAAAATAGTAAAAATTATAAAATAATAAAGTGGGTGACTACATTTTTACTTCAACAAATGCTTTTAAAGTATCTTTTTTTAGACACAATAAGTAAGAGTTTGGTTTTTAGTCCTGCAAAGCACAGTATATTTAGCTAGACAGGGGAAAGATGTCTGACTTGCAGAGGCAAATGCGAAAAGTCCTGAAGTCTAAATGATCCCAATTTAAAAATCTTGTCTGCCATAACAGATTGCTTGGAGGATATCGATGACAAAGGTGTTTTGGTCACTAAAATGGAGTACAAAGCGAGTGAAATGTATGGTACATTTATCCCAAATACGTGTCATTGCTTGTGCAGTTTAATTTTGCCTCGAATACAAATAACTTCAAATGCGCAACCAAACGGAACGAATGGGGGTTGGAAGAGGTATTCAGAAGGATCTTACCTGCCAAAGTTTTTGCCTACGATGCAGTGCCAGTTGGGTGCATATCGTTTGTCGAAGTCCCTTTTGATGTGAGCAGCGACGTCCTTTTCAATGTTGAACTTTTCAAAGGCCTCAGTTGCTACACTCACAGCATCCTTCTGCATCGCCGAGTCCATGTCAGCATTTTTTATGATTGCATCCTCTTGTGATGACATTATACCCCGCTACTACGAATAAAAGATTTCTTCCCTTTCTTTTCTTGAGGCACTGGTAATTTATACCCTGTAATCTGTGGCCTTAAAAAATGGATTCATACGGGTAGTGGTGGCATGCGGGTTGTATGAGCATCTTCTTAATCATACGAGGCAGGATGTTTGAAAAGGTGCAGTGTACCGATGTAGCACTGTGAATGTTTGTGTGCACCAAATACCTTTCTTCTAATACAACTTAAGATGTTTCACTATATTTCAGCAGTTACATATTCATGCTTCCGCTCCACCCATCATCTGAACTCCTTTAGGCTTAAAAAATTGCTTCTAAGTGCGGAAATATTTGTGAAATGAGACACAAATAAAAGACTGCTGTGTATGTAGAATTGATAAATTAAGCAATTTAGGTTGGCTTGCTCTGCTTTTGCATGGACAGGAATCACCGAATTTGAAATATCCATGCGGGCTAATATAACGTCTAACTTTTCACAGTATAATGCATCTGCATGCACACATTTGAAAACACTGGTTCATTTTGGCGGACCAAAGGTTGTGCGTTCATAACAAGTTATACGCTCGTCAAATTTTCTGTTATTCTATACACTCAACAGGCCTAAGATAGCGCAGCTTTGAACCTTAGCAAGTTGCATAATCAAGACATCTCAAAACTTTCGTTGTAACAATACCATGCTACTAGTTCAACAAGTTTCCAAAATGAGTTTTAATTCAAAACAAACACAAAACACCAATGAAGCTTCCAAATGGACTTTCAGTACACAAGTCTGTGATCCATTCGTATTTCCCCACTGATTGTCTCTTACCGACTCAAGTCATGTTTCTCCAGATAAGACCTTCAATCCGCTTATCAATACATGCGGGCATTGTTCTTAAGGGTCGCCATTTATTGATATCACGGGATCTTACTTCGATTATTACAATAACTAATTATGGGAAAGACAAAAACAAGTAGTGCCGATAAATGGTGGTCTTCAATGCATTCTCCCTGCAAAATGCGTAGGTCTTAGAGGCTCTTTGGTAAAATGACTCCGATTACTTTACAATCATGCATGCCTACGGTCAGGTGAACAAAAAATATTACTGTAGGCGGTTTTGCCACTTCCTCTAAGAACTGTTTTAAAACCCCAACCAATGGAGATTTTGGTTCAAGGAATTCAGAATACAAAATCCTGCTTTGAGTAGAACCGACCTGCACATTTGGCTAGTTCTTATAATATATTATTTATAATTACAAAATCCTTGTAATGAAAACTCATAAAGTAAATATTGAGACATTTTTGCTAGAGTATGCTCCTGCATTGAAAATACCTACTCATTAACACCTTTTACACGTTTAAACCCATTATCTAGTAAAATAATAAGTTATTTCTGGCGCTTATGCGAAGGAGCAGGGTGCAAACTTATTTTTGTTGAATGCAGTTCACAAATTATTCTGGAACAGTACATTCTCGGTTTTCATCCTTCCTCTTTGAAAGTAGGACAATTTGAGCGTTTCCCGTTTTTGATGTTGACTAAGCTTACCACGCCAATATCAATGCTCCTAAAAGAGCAATCACAGTGTAATTTAGGTTTTTAATTCTAGAATTTGGCCTTCAGAAAGGTCTTTTTATCTTTATTTGACATTTGGGTGGTTAAATGCATAACACATGCTTTAAACGTAATGATTCCTTATTTTATGTGAAGTTGATTAATCTTCCATTGCCGTCGCTACTCTTGTACTTAGCCGGAGAACAATCATTTTCCATCGTCTGGGGGATGGAAGTATCCAACCAGACTTGTAAACCGTCCAATGGATGATGACCTCAGGCAGCCATGAGCGAATGAGGTTAAGGCATGCTTCAAGTGTAGCCTTATTGGTTGATGACAAAATCGGACAGACAATCCATCTCCGTAGTCTCACCATTCTGTTATCGGTTTCGCCTTCAAATGTTTCACCCATAAAGTAAGTTCAAATGTTAAAAACATTGCTAACTACACGGAATAGTTTCTCAAAGACAATAGCGCTACGCACTTTTCACAGTTTCCTTTGCTATACTTCGTCCAATCTATGTTTAAATCCAAGTTCTATTTTGAAACAAGCACAAATTTTTGCGAAATTTTTACGAAGTCAGAAATTGTGATGCCATGCAACTCAAAAGCAGACGTCAAGTAGCATAAATAATTACTGTACTGGTTTAAATTTCATTTTTACCTTATCTAAATTTGGAAATCGTATCCTCTTCGGCCATAAATATCAGTCAGTTTTTAGCTAGTTTTGGAGTTTATAAACTTTGTAAGATTTTAGCAGCAATAAAGTGATAAACACAGCTAAACGACAAATTGACCCTTAAAGTGCTGACATATTTCGGAAATTGTCCCATTGGCCTGAATCCAATTCGTGAATTAAGGTTTAGTTTATCGGCGACGCATGAACTAACACCACCATGCATTAATTCGCAGGGGTTTTTAACCATCCTATGGGCCACTGGAAGGAACCGACAAATTCCAGTCTCCAAAATATGTTAGTGGCCTAATCACCTTTTAGATGCTCATATTTATTTCGCCTTGCAATTCAGATCAAATCAAATGATGGTAACTGTAGGGAAGCCGGTAGTTATAAGGGAAAAATCGTGTTAATTATTCCCAACTTTGTTGTGTTTTTACGAATTAGAATAACACTATGCCTCATGTTTGGTGTTTCAAAGGATGTAAAAATTAGTGCTGTGATTTACACCATCTTATGAACATTTCAGCACACCTTATTGAGCAATCATCAGTAGTGTCTGACTTACCCGTATTCAAGAAGCTACAAAACGATCATTTGGGTTGATGAGGTCAAATTCAAGGCGTGACTTCACAGTAGTTATTGAAATTCCTAGTTTTTTTTATTTTTTTCCATCGGCAATATCTACATTCATATGTTTGTCAATTTAAATTACTTTGATGACACCAAGAATGTACTTTGCTTCACTGCACTACTAATTTCAAAAGGTTTAGTTTTTACCAGGATCCTGGGTAAGAGCTTCTGTAAACTATTACTTCAGCAAATGAGCTCTATTTAAATCGAAATTTTTATGTTATCTTGACGTCTTGCTCTGTCAACCCCCTATACTTAACCGGAAATGTCATTAAGAGAAGGCAGTTTCAAGACATTTTAACTATCGGCTCCGTTTGAACGTCGTTTGGTGGAAATGGTTTACGTAAACTTTAGAGCATTTTTAGCTGAATATAGTTGAAGGAAAAATAGAATAAGAATAAGCAGACTTTGCCATTTTTTGGTGTCCGAATTAAGTCAGTTATGCGCAGACTCGCTGCTGCAACACTTTGCCATGAATAAACTTGAAATTGACATATTTTTTAAAACCTTGTGGATTAAATCAAATAGCTAAGTTCGTTTTAAAAAACTTCTCAAGGACCAACTTTATGCGTTTGAGTGAGGTTAGAAGGAATTGTATGAGACCTAAGCATTGGGAAAATTTTCAGCTTACGTGAAAGCAATGCCCAAAATTACCAGACGTTCGCTTCCTCGTCTGGCGTAACCCACAGTATGGCATTGGCCGCGTATATGAAGTTAGACGAAATTCGCAGGTTTCAGTGTTACTTGTGTCCAGTTTCTACTTAGATGCATCCCGTGAGTATAACTTTGGAGCGCCACATATGTTGCATTTAATCATAGTAGCAGTGCCAAGAGATGTCTAAATCTTTATGTCAAAACTGCTGACTTATCCTTGTAAGGGAGCAAATTCCGCACGCATTGCTTCGTCCAGCGGCGCTTAACTTTATGTTTTATCTTTTTCAGACTACTTTTTTGTCCATATATGTTGTGAACTTCTTGCAATTAATTTTATAGCCTTAAGAGAACTTGTGTTTTGTCAAATCTACTTTATACTGCCTGAGTATTATGCCTGTTTCTTTGTAATTAAGTGATATCCCCACTAATGCTATTACGTCTGTACTCTATTAAATCTAAAACACGGTGTTTGAGTTGTCGAGAAGCCAAGCACAAAGTTACTCGCATCTTGTATATAACGTCCCTGCGTTATACAATTAAAGGCAGTTTTGCATGCTTTCTATCTCCAAAACAGTAACTCTCTATGAAAGACATCACTTTTTCAAAATAGGTTGTCTCATATGAGAGGATTGCGATAGATGTGTGCTGATAATGCCTCAATAATACACACCCATGCTTAGCAATAACTCCAACTATTCGCTTAGTTGGAAGTCTCACGCGGAATAGCAGGTGAAACAATTGGTCAGAATATTTCAGTTTGCAAAGCAAGTATACTTTTGGTCCAAGTTGTAAGAGAAAGTTCTCACTAAGGTAGCTGTAATTCTTTGAGATTTTTAACGTTTATAATATCTTTTTAAATCAGTTCTGGGTAGTAACCAGTAGGGGTAAACATTTCGCAAGAATTATGCATATCTTTAATTCATAGAAATTCATTTTTCAAACAAATTTTAGTCATTAATTGTTTTAACCGCTAAAATTGTCAAAGTTTTAACCACAAATCCATGTGGAACAAAATATTCCAGGAGATGTAGCGTAGGGGATACAATATGCTGCTGAATATCCCTGAAGTAGCGAACGTGCATACAAAGGCATTGAATCGTTATTTTAAAAAACTTTTAGATTAAAGTAGCATTATTCAAAGTACTGTTTTCTTGTTTACATCTGGTGGTAGAACTTCTAGTAATTTATGATAGAATGCAACTAACTGAAAACTGTCAAATACTGTTGTCAAGCACAAAGTTGTGAAAATTACGAAAAATTTGAAAAAGTCGGTCGGAATAGCAACCGTTTCGTAGATTTTAATCTGGGGTACGAAAACATTTACATGCATCCTAAATTTGCTTGATATTTCCTGGAAAATGGTGCTAGGGTCTTTTTTCTGAGTAAACATTCAAGTAGTTCCGGGGCTAGCATAAGTTACTGTTTCAAGTACAATCTTAAAAGGCACGATTACTCCCCCATCACCCTAAACCAGAATATTAGGGCCTAGCCGCCCTTATATCGTAAAGCAATTTTTCCATTTCCTCTTTGATCATGCCACAAGCAAGCTAAGGAAAGAAGTTTCAAAAGCGCTGAGGCACATCGGTCATAACCTGATATTTCGTAAGTATCCCTCTATAGCGACCCTGGCCACTGAATTTCGGCAGCATTTGATCGTTTAAGGACGAAATAAAGCAGTAAGCATCACTTTAAAAATTATCCTTTTCGGCACTCCCGTAAGAGCCATCGTTTTAGTATCACTTACCAGTTATTTGAAGGCATCAAAGTAAATGCATAATTTCATCTTCATGGTAGCTAAAGCGATTTGTTCCCGACATTGTTAATATTGGATACATTAGCTTATTATCATTGAAACAATTAGTTACTTTAAAGACCAATCACTTCAAAGGAATACTCTTCGCTGTCCCATTTAAAGCGAGAGTTTTGTGAAAAGGCACAACCAACCGAAAACAATATTTTTCTGCATCTAGGATTATCGCAAACGAATAAATAAACCAATGCCAAATTCCTTACCAATTACATTTCATAAACTGGAAGAGCGGTCACGAGACTGTGTATATTTTAATTTTGATAGTAGGTTCGGATTAACCATGTCTCTTAGCTTTGAGCTTCCTCCTTGTAAACAACACTTACAGGAAAAAGAAGGAATTGGTCATTTCCGATTTCCATTCATTTCAGTTTAGGGAGGCAATCACATTCGTTCCCCTATTCCATGCACCATATTGTTTTTGAGTTATTTTTTCAGATTCATGAGTAATAAATGAACAAAACAAATTTACGCATGTTATCTCCCAGATCCTGCTGTTTTATTACGCATTCCAATTTGAGTATTCTAGTTAGTAGTCCTTTGATCTTCAGCATTAAAATACTACATACGTTCCGTCATATTTTTCACGATAAGCACCTATCACAGAAAACCAACTGGATGAAAATACCTACAGTTCTTAGAAATTACTGTACAATTCTGAACTACTCTGCCCAGCTTATTTAAATCACACCAAAATTCGGACGTTCAAACTAAGGTGTGGTTTTAAGGTATGTTCAAGAGGTAGTTGTACCGGATTTTATGCCTGTAAATTAATACCCATAAAATTGTATTCATACCATTTTTCAACTTTCCAAAACTAATTTAGTATTTAACTCCGCACATGTAAACTGTTGCTTTGTTTTATGGTCCGATCTGGAAAATTCACTAACTGATGGACTCGAAAACTATCAGTTTTCCCAGCATGAGTGAGTACACAGAAAAAAGGGGCAAAAGTTACCTGGAAGCAGCACATTTCTTATGGTCACCTCCCATACACATCTAAACGCAAATGCATATCTTGACCACTATTTTCAAGCAGAATCACTACGTTAGTTTCATTTATATTTTACTTCAAACCGTTACTTTTAATAAGGGCTATCTGGCAATTTCTTGATTATATATGTTCCTTAGTGTAATTCTTCCTAAAACTAGTTTCAGCGATTCAGAGTGTCAGAAGGAAACAAAATTGTAATCCCTATGTACGACTTAGCGAGCGACAGAAATAATGCTCGAAGCTTGGCGCGCTAATACAGATACAAGAGGTCATTCAAAATAAAATAAGTAACTCCTTGCAATACTAGCAACAGGAAATATATTGGAAATGACTTATGTTAAGCAAAAGAGTTTTTCACTTAAATTTCTCCATGTGCAAAAAGTTGGCCGATAAACCGTTAGCATTTATCATTAACACTTTCTGGGTTCATCATTCTTCAATGGGTCAGCAAAAAGATATACCTTCTGCCAAGATCCAGTGAGATTTGTGGCAAAAACAATGACGTTGAGCAATAAATATGTTGAATGTTATTAAGTAATTAATTTGCACCCTTTTAGGGGAGATTTTAGAAGAGAGCCTCAAATAAGGCGCAGAAATGTCAGACTCGGTGAATTTAACAACATCTGCCGCTCCGCCGAGCACAATGGATGCGAAGGGCGCGACACAGTTTGTGACGCCCCCACTG
>CABFON010000214.1:0-12865 GCA_900683695.1 Echinococcus oligarthrus
GCTCCAAGCTGAGAGTTGTGCAAACCCCCAGTCAAGACACATCTGCACACCTTCCATGCTCTACATACCAGCAAAAATCTCAAATAATCTAGCAAGCACTCAAAGCGTAACCAGTGCAAATATGTTTTTTACTCAGCTGCATGACATACAACTCCAAGGGTTCCTGTCACACATTATTCTCAATTTTTGGCAGGAAAAAACATTTTTGCTTTTATAGTCATGTCGCTTAAGAGGTTAACTTTTAGTCCCCAATTTGTTTGCAAAAAACACCTTTTTTGGGGCCACAATTCTTAATATATTTTTTAAAATTTGGTAAACTTTGTATTCACATGCCTTTCTGCTACGTGAGTCTACACCGGTAAGATTTCTACAAGCTCGTCAAGCGTATTGCCCATTTCTAATCCGGTTTGGTCAAAAAACAGAGTGTCGTGCATGACAGATTTTGAGTATTCCCTTCTCTAATGAAAGTACATTTTAGCTGATAGTAAAACTACAGAGTAGAAGATTACTAAATTTTAAGCAAAATAGGTTCCATAGATGATAGAGAATAACCGACCAAAATTACCTTATCCTGCCTTTGAAGTTGAGCTTACGGTCTCACAATTGAATTGAACCAGTAGTCGAACTTTGGCTTCTTCTGTCGGTTTGGGTGATAGCACAATAAGCTACATATGTCAATACAGATATGCACATATCGGTGTATTTTACCAGCAAGTAATGCGAACATTTGTTATCGGCTATGTAGGCTCTTACCTTGTCGGTTGTCCCGACTTTACCAACGAATTTTATTCCAGATTTTGGCTCACCTACGTCACACAATGGCGACATTGATCATTTAGTATGAGTTCCTAAAGCATCTTAAGCCAACTTTTTGGCAAATATTGGAATAAAAATTTGCTATTATAACATTGCACAATGATCTAATATGTGGCTTTTAAAATTTGGTGGCTAACAGATATACCGACCTTTAAACAATTCATAATCCACCACAATTGTTAAAAGTAGCAAAAATTATGTCTCTTGTTATCCTTCTACATTGTTTGATCTTAAATGTTCTTTTGTTTTACTTTTCAATTCTGTGCGCGCAGTTTAATTTCAGCGTACATTGACATTTATGGAAACCGTAGAATAAACACAGCAGCTATTTCGGCCGCACTTCCTGGTCGGTCTGCCTCCAGTAAATTCGTACTTCTTTTACTTGGCCTATTTTATCATTATTTCAGTGTGATAACAATCTCCGACCGAGTGTTCAAGTTATCCCAACTAATGTACAAAATTCATAAAATGCATTTTTTTGCCAAAGTTGAGATTTCAATTACTACTATTCCCAAGACCATTAAAATATTGTAAGATTAAAGTATTTCTATTGGCTTCCGTAGTTACTTTATTGTTGTTGGAATTGCACGTTTCCCTACCCATTTTACTGAATAAAAAGCTACGCACACATCATGGTCCAGTAAATCATTTTTGAGTTTACTTTAATGAATGAGAAGGTTAAAATTGTGAGGCAGTATTGGGCATATCACAACCTTAAACTGGAAAGTAATAAAAACTATTAGTTCTTACAGGTAAGAAGAACATTTATGTCTTTGGTTTGTGTGAGACGCAACCTAGATAGGCCAACAAATCGCATATCATTACTGGCCTTGCCTTGGATTGCTCCAATCTCCACCAGATTTATCCATATTTTAAGTACATTCTGATCCTAATTAGAAGCATTCTTACATCACTGTTCAACTGGAGAGCGGATGAAGTGATAGAGAGTAAAAGCATTTGCAAAGGAAAAATTTCGCAACGTTATATTCGCGTACTTCTGCTACAATTTCAACCGAATGCACTTAAATCAGCACCCTTTCTATGTTATTCTGGTGTAGTCCACTTATCCTTTCATCATTTTATGTTGCATTTGTGTGCGATTCTTTTTTCTGTTATTCATATCCCGTCAGATTCAAGGGTCTGTCGGGGTCGTGCACTTCTCCTTATCCGCCTGTAGCCCATGCTGGCATTTTCCACTACAGTTTCAGATTTTTCCTGGGGATACTGCGAAACGACTTTTCTCGACTTTGTTCACTCCTACACCTTCATCTTTTCTTATCTTAGGTATGGTATTACACATTAAGACTTGAAAATAAAATTCACATTTTACGTGGTAGATGTCCATTGAAACTGCTTAATAGTAACTTAAGACGTCTACTCAAGTCCTTGGAAGGACAAGATCATCTACACAGCTAGACATGGTAATTGCAACTTGTTATTCCGCTTCCAACAATATAAGTAGTTTTCCAGTGTTTTTAGTGAACCTTGTGCTGAGAATTGTGGTTAATTACTTTGATTCCGGGTCTTTCAGTGTGTTATTTTCCTGTCACGGAAGAAGGTCCACTTTTAATTGGCGAAATTAACGTAAAGTAGTAGATACATGAAAACGTATGCGCATAATTTAATGTTATTTAAACGAAGTGCAGTGTTGACCAAGAAAAAAAGGTATGTTAAAGGCACATCAAAAACTGGGAAGAATGTATTAGTTCCGTCTTTTTTTGCTGATACTGTTGGTTTATAGAAAATTGGAGCAGAATCGGAGTTTGTTTTCTCCTCGGTGATCGACAACTACTTCTCATTCACGAGGTTAGTTCACTCCGTCTGCTTGCCACCTAAAAGATGAATTCGAAGGAATATTAAAATACGGCATGGGACTCAAAAACTTGCACCTGAAAGTTGTAATTTCTGGAGAAAAAATACCACAATTTTATTCATGCAAAGATATCGACCTTTACATGAACTAACTTCTTCCCATTTAGAATTTTTGATCCAAAATACAGGGAAATTGATACCAACACCCCTCTATGATATATTGTAGCTTCCAGAGACTTAGAGATAAAAGAAGATATGATATTCGATCCGAATATACATTTTCTCAATAAAGTAGGGCTTAGGGCTACTATCTCGACCCGAAGGCCAGGTCTCCCGGTACCAAAATCGAGGTTTGAACAATCACTTATGGTATTACAATACAATCATGCATAATCTCTAGAACAGCAGTTATAATAGCATGACTGCCATGAATTTTACAAAGGGCAAAACTTCGAGTGCTTAATAGCAGAGTGAAACTGTAGAAATAGGTTTGCATAGAAATGCTTTCGCAATAGACATGCAACAAAAATAGACATTAAATTATCCAAATGCATGATTTGGACTTCATCCTACACTTCGCGAATACGCATGATCAGGTAGTGTTCATAGTACCGGAACTGTTCCAATTCTAGTTGCAAGGATTAAGAATCACTGGCAGCCAGCAGGTACACTGCACCTACGACAGTAGTTAGTGCCATTAAGTTCCCATATTTAGGTACGAGGCATTGTTATTTCAAGGAATGAAACCGCTGTTCAATGAAATGTAACATGCACGCTGAATGATACTGCCATCACCGTGGTTTAGCTTGAAAATTTGTGACCTAGGCTGGCGGACAAAGTGCTTGCAGTCACCCGCATAAAGTTATTCTGAGCGCGTTCAAAAAGTGTCAGAGACCAGTGGCCTGATGAAGTACAAACAAAACTGTAGGTATAAAAACACCCACCCTTATTTATGCTAGTAATGCTACCGAGATGCCACACTGCGGTAAGAGACCTGTGATTTCTCTCATTTTCTTCATATGTGTGCTAAGTCCAGCAATCACAGTGGATCCAAGCTAAAAGATCATAGTGCCAAGTTCCGAAATTAAGGAGTAATTTTCGATTTGCATGATCTGTGGAATAAACGCTCGAGGGTTTTTTACCTAGTGCTGTGATCACCAGTTGCCAAGCCTTGATAGTTGAACTATAATATAAACCTATTTAACTGCTAGAGAAGGCTTTTATCATCGCCTAGATGGAAGGGTTCAAATTTAGTTAGTCTGAAAAGATCGCATGATTATCAGTATTATAAACACTTTTAGCAAAACATTTTGCTTAGAGTTATGGGCCTAGAAAGGTAGAATTCATTTTTAAATACTGATCTCTCCATTAGCTACCTAAGCTTAATTATGACGCTTTTCAACTTAATAGATAGCTGCCATAAAAAAAAGGTTTGCACGCTGGAGGTGAGTTATATGTTGTGTTTCATGTGTAGAAGTAGAAATAGGAAATTCTTCTCATTGGCTGCAAACGATCTTACGCTTTTTCATTTTTTAGCCGGGGCCGAACCCATTCAGAGCCCCGATAATCCTCAATGTCTACATAAAGTATAACGAACGCAAACAGACGCTTGATGTGCTAGTTAGGAACCTACAAAACACTCCCCTCAAAAGAAAAGTCAGAGTACGTTTTGGTTTTAAGTGATGGCGAAATAAATGTGCATTTACAAGTTAGTAGGGATGGTGCAAGTGAAACTGCGCACATGTAAGAAGTTACCAAAACATCAGCATATCTGCCTAAAATTATTAAAGAAGAGTTCACTTAAATTTAGAAAAGTGGATATTGTATGCGATTTTGATCGTCAAAGTTCTAGTCTGATATCATATCTTGTGGAAAATTAAGAGAGAGCGGGTGAGGAAATGCGGAACAAACACATTTTTTTCGGACACATGCATACATGTACGCAATTCATTTCTAATTTTATCCCATGTTCGTAAAAGTGTTTGTATGAGTTGTGAGAGCGATCTTGGCGTAAAGTGATAGGAGCACAGTGGAAGTGTGAACCTCTGTTGCCTCGTCAAAAGATCTTCTACTCCCTCTTTTTTGATTAATTACCTGATTGAATCTATCCTGACTTTTTTAAATCCCCATATGAAACCAAGGCAACACTAAAACGCTGATATCGTCCACTTTTCTTTAAGGTGAATACCAAATTTGTACTTCCAACTAACCCCCAGTTAATGGAAGAGAAGAAATTGCTAAAACGATTTCGGTCCCAGGAAAGATGCCCAGATGGTGTAGTTATCGTTGACGCTCGCCGAACTTCAAAGAAGCGAGGACCAAATCCGCGCTTTAATGAGGACTTCCACTTTACTCCTCTCATTGCAAGTAGGTTATGAGTTGCAATTTTCACTTTATGTCTCTTAACTGTGAAAAGTCAAATGAAATTTCCAGCATTTAGGCCATCGAGTATTTTTTTATAGCTTGCCGATTTTGTGTTGGATCGCTCAATCTCTCTTCTTGTAAGATAAACGGTTTATCACAAATAGGTAAAACTTAGAAGTGAGTTGAGTCTCGCCCCTTTTTATACACTTTATTTGAATTGCATGATGCCAAACCGCTATCTTACCGTGTTCTTCAGTGAATAATAAGCAACTGCAGCAGCATTTTGTACCAATTACGGAGTAAATATTAAAAATTAATAATAGTTGTCGTGCTTTCAGCATGTCGGGTGAATGAATTAAGTCGCATCAAAAGGGAAGAGTGTCGCATTTTCAGTTTTGCCAACAAATAAGACCTTACAAGCTCCGCTCGTTTTAGAGAAAGAATTCATACGGGTGCCAGCATATTCGTTCCCAGTACTTTTTAGAATCTAACTGGATATATGAAATAGAACTTTTCAGGATTCTCGCGATGTATTTTAATGTCTTCCTATAACGTCTGATTTATACACCTTTTAAGTGCTGTCAAAAAAGCAATTTAGGAATAATTTATTGTTTCTCATTTAGAGGACGTCAAAATGGGGAAATTGGTTTTTGACATTTATGAAGTGAAAAAGAAGCATAAATCCTTTCTGGGAACGATTGAACTATGTGGATCTGAAATAGAATTAAAGTGCGACATGGCCTACAGCCTTTACCTTCACAATCCGACTGTAAGTCTTCAATTTCCATGAACTTTAAAAACTAGTCAATTTGTATGATCCTAGATTGTCGTTGTTTGTTTGTTGCATTAGTGCCCCGATATAAGCAGAAAAGTGCAATCTTAAATCGAAAGAGACCGACGTTAAATTCATGACCTATACTGCACCAGTTTCAAAGCACCTTCTACCACCACTCCTAACCCAACGTTTTTCAATTTTAGTGCGGGTCAACTCTGGTTACTGCTCGGGATAGAAGTATGAATTTGGCGTGCACTAATGATAACACATCTTTAGAGGAAATTAGGCGCTGCCTGGTGTAGAATGCTAGCATATTCCCAAACTCCTACCCTTTAGCCTTGAACGGATCCTTTGCATTAGTTTCAATGATTTGAAATTTTCATGCACCATGCTTAACTGGCATTCATGAGAGGATATGCCAAGACACAAGCGATAAACTTGCTAGAAGCCGATTTCGCATGTTAAACAAGTAAACAGCTTGGTGACGCAATGACCTACACCAAATAGAATGCGCATACAAGGTTCTCTGAGGGGTGGGTAGCAGGTCTACCGTTCCACAAATCTGAAATTTTGGCGATCCCTCTGATGAATATGCTCTCGCTCGTTTGTCATTTAAAATGCAGAATTCAGGTAATTCATGAATATCATCTCATATTATCGAAGATAGCGGAAATACTGCTTTCCGAATTATCTAATATATCGTGTATTGCACCGAATACGAAATTCTTATAAAAATAATCCCCAAATTCTCAGCTTGACAACTGATCCAACAATTTATAAGCACAATGATGGGTGATTTGAAATTAACAGTTTTTTATTTATGCTTTGAATATCACCAATTACGCATCTCAATGATGCTTTGTAATTACTCCAGTAATTTTACCGTCACACGAATCTCACAGTAAGCCTTAATGTAGTTCTTCAAAGTGAAGCCCCAGTTCCTCAGTGCCAGCTTCGATAGCTGAAACGTCTAAACCGATGCTTACTTGAAGAAAGACCATGCCTTTTCGTAATCCGAAACCCAACTTAGGCTTACTAAATTGCATTTACACACACAGTCGAATGCTAATGGCATTTGGGCGTATGCACTAAGTTATACTTGACACTTTCGATCTTTAACGGCATTCTAAACATCTGCACCAGCGTTTTTTAAAAACTTTCACGAACCAGGGACCATGTTAACCATGTTAAATTCGCTTTAATTTCGGCTGAAAAGTAAGATTCAAAGGTTTAAAAATTAATTTTAACGGAGGTTTATCGTGATTTTGGACCTATTTTCGCATTGTCAGGTACATCATCTTCGTCGTCGACGCCATCGTCATCATCATCGTCGTCAACATCATCGTCATCATCACATTGTAAGGGTTCTTAAGTAATGGTCTGAGAGCATTAATGCGGCTGGATTTAGAGTAGATTTCTTGTGAAACATCAACCGACTTTATCAGATCTAATTTGGAGTGGAATCAGAAATGTTGTGAAAAATATTTGGAGATAGTATAGTATTATAACCCATAAAAAAGATGGTCAAGGTAACGAAAACGGTATAATTGCAGTAAGTCAAGCGTTGTCAAACTGGAATAATCGCATGGTTAAAAAGGGGGATTTTTAGAAAAACCGAGGTATATGTTTTGCCTTGGAAGGATAAGAATGCTTATAAAAATTATCAAATCATCATAAAATTTTTCCAGATTTCATGCCATTAGCTATTTTTACTTGTTGGTTTGTTTGTTGATTTACCACTGAACACTGCAAAGGCCGGTTTAAAAGGAGCCCTATGGAGCCTTCGTAAAAAATTTTCCCCAAATTACATTTGAGTTTATCTATGCATAGTTAAGTCTGTATCATCCCTACATTTGCGTGTGTAAAAATTTCAGCCTCCTCGTCATTTCGATCGCAATCCTCCATCGCGTGTCTACCGAAAGAGAAAACGTGTCGTAAGTCCTCCACCTGGTGATGAGTTTGTCGATTTAAGCACATGTTATTTAGGCGTTGGTATTTACCAATAAGAAAATTTCAGGTGTTTGCCTATAAGCAAAAGATATTACTTCCTTTTTGTAAAATTTCGCAAATGAAATGGCATAAGTCAAAAAATTGCGAAAATGATTTAAGATTTATTTTCTCACGACATAACTCGTTATGACTTTCCTGCCTTTTTAGCGAGATCCGCAAGCTGTGAGCGAAGAGTGGCGACCTGCAAGAGAGGTGTCTCCGTCATATAATCTCACCCCCAATTTATGTTTTATTTAGCTCTACCTCACTGCGCAAACCCACGGTTTCTAGCACATTTTTTGTCCACATAGCACGAATGTTATTTGCATTATTCTGATTTATCGTTTGTAAACAAGAAGTATTTTCTTAGTGATTTAAAATCCTTAAATTAATTTAATTTTTGTTGAATTGTAGGCTCATCTGTATCGATGCCTTATTTGTACAATTGTGAGTTTCCCTATTCTTCCAAGCATTTCACACCCATTCTATCAATATGCATAAAAATATGCGGCGCAAAATAGATCCTCCTTCTCTGTGCACCTCCCTCATAGCTATAAAATGATATTTAAAAGCGTATTCCCCTGCCTTAGATGAAACAGCATGCTACCAACCTACAACATCATCGAAGAGTGGTAAGCAGGACTTTTAGAAGTCATTCTTGGTACCCAAGTTAATGCAAAACTCCCTTACCCATATCATACCCTTAAACGATTCTACTTGCTTTACAAGACATGTTTATGATATTCTTCAATTTACTTAATCTCGTTTTAGTGTCTCCATCCTCATCGCTGCCTTCACTTCCATCAACAATAGCACTGCTGCCTTCCAAAGCAAAAACTCTCTGTGAGTTTATACTCTTGGCAGCCTTGTAGCATTCACGTGATTTAAGCTGATAAAGCAGTAAGGAGTTTGGCATTATAAGCCCACAATCAGCAGGTAGAATTTAGAATTACCTCAAGATTTCATGGAAATGTATACGGGGATACTTAGAAAAAGCTATTCGATTTATTAGCTGTTAAGCTATCTGATGATTTCAAATAAATGCAAGTCGACGTGCTTGCAGACAGCAAATTTTTAAGAAATGCATATTTTTCCTCTGCAATCTCATGCTTTGATTAGCGACCGTGACTTGTCTTTTCTTTCCAATTTTAAGCCCTGAACACTCCCAGGAACGCAATATGTAAGTGCAATATTGCCTGCTTAGGATCGCCCAAACTAAAGGCATTCCAATTCATATTCCTGGTTGCATAAATACAGGACTCGCCATACGTCCAGGAGAGTTGACAAAATTAACGCAAGATAAGAGTTTCCAAATAACAAATCAATGGTAAACTTGGCAATGCATTCAATGGCACAGCACTGAGCTTATGTAATGGGCTTCAGAGACGCCCACTTTGTTGCAGGGTATGAACTCAGAAAGTGTACATCCATTTTAGATGAGGTGATCAATACTGAGGCCACCAAATCGCCCAGGAAGCAGGGTATTCTCATTTACCACTACAATGCATGAATTCATCAAGAATAACAAGCTAACTTGGTTTCCAAGCCACTTATCTTATCTTCTTGATGAAGTGACCCCTTAGCTTAAATTCTTTAATGCTGAGTAACTCAAAGCACATCTGTGGTTGCGAGTTCCTGTGAACCTATAATGATATCTAGTGCACTCACTAAATCACGAGTTGTTTTGAAGGGTAATTTTGTAATTTTCCTCTGTTATATATTTTTTTCCTTTTTTGATTTGACACAGATATAGGGACTCTCTTGTCTTCACCTGCTCTATCTGCACCTTCATCGTCAAGCAGTAAGACCTGTCTAAGGATACTGCATTTTTCATTTAATTTACTTTTGAGCACATAATGAGTAAATAACCATGTTTAATTTATGCTTAAGCAATAAAATCAAGTAAACAATTCACTGTCTTCTAAGGCAGTAGTTGGTTGCATACACGCACCAGAGGCCATTTCGTTCATTTGCGAAATCTGTTGACTGTTCCCAAAAATGTGGACTTCCACAATTTATTCTCTATGGAATATTTGAATTTTTAACAAAAGCATGCAGAAATTTGTCAGAATAAGAGTTAAAATAAATGCCTAGGGCTGCGGTAATGGTTTGGGACAATGTTTATATTTGGCTGCTACTAAGAGTATTTTGAATGAACTCGACCAAATTCTGAATGAATTCTGCGTTACGAGAGAACGTTTATTACTTCATACGCAATAGTGTGAGCAGTTGAACGCTTACTTATAGGCGAGATTCCTTATGAACCTTTTGCATCCATAACTTACAAGACATATAGTCCTCAATGGACGACTTACAACTTATTTAAGCATCATTGCTTGCATGACACATGATCAAGTACCCTTGTGGCCTATTCCTGCTTCTCAAAGGCAACCAGTTGAGTTGGTAATGCAAACAAGCCTGCTTTGGTTGACTGAGGCTCCAGTTCTGCCATAGTGGTGAGTTATCAAGCAATCGCCTTTGACGTTTCGGACTGCATTTTGGCATTTAGTTTCTACCTGGCCGCTATGCTGAGTGGAGGCTCGGTATTACGGAGAAGAAATAATGTCTCATGGGTGATAATGCAGCGAGTGGGAGATATTTCATTTCTATACCACGAGACCGAAGGAGAAAGTTACCACGCTCTCTGTTTAATTTATATGGAGCCTGCTTACTTATTTGGATCTTGTACTTTAAATTTCAAAATGGTGGTGCTTAACTGGGCTCCTTATTGCTATTTATTTTCTTCCCCACTAACAAAAAACTCATCGTTCACTGGAAATCAAGCCTTTAAAAAATACATTGTGTGGTTATTAGCCACACCTTCATCTATATTTTCCAACTCTACTGAATCATTGGCGAAATACACATTTTGAAGTAACACAGATTGTCTCATTGACTTTTTTTATGGAATTGAGCTATCTAAGGAAAAATTTTAAATATTCACAATCAAAGCATTGGTCAAAAAACTGAGGAACCGATTCCGTGAAGGAGCCTCACAAAAACTCAGTCCAAATTTTAGTTATTCTGGTTTTCAAAGCCAGTATTTATTTACTTTAGTCAATTGATTAAGGGTACTTACGAAGCTAACCGATTTCTTCATTGGTTTATTAACTAGCATTTTTCTTTCCTTCACGCAGCTTCTCAGGGTTCTGATATCACAGTCTGTAAGTGAGCTCGGTAACATTGGCAACTTGTAACGACTAAAACGTTAGACATTCTTCTATCCGCAATTAAAACGACCATTTTAAACTGAAATCTTGACGGTTATACTACCTAGAGTGCCATATCTTTTGAATGATTTTATGCTAATGTGCCTCCAGGGCTCCTATGTGCAGTAATCTGGAGAATGTATGAGACAGCACTCCCACCTTGGCCCATCAATGGGCGATTGGAAATGAGTCGCATTTTCTCAGCAGCCTGTAACAAAATAGATTAGGATTTACCGCCTCTTTTCGTATACTCGTTATTTATGGATAAGGTCACCCCAATTTGAATATGATTAGTTATTCCGTTCATTCATTGCTAGTAGTTTATTCGTTCACTGTTTATTTTAGACGAAGTGATACATGTTGACCCTCGGAAGATAACAAAATGCGGAGGTATTTTACCAGTTGGATAAAAACTGAATTAGTTTCATTTATTTCTTATTTTTTATTTCTGACAAAGACTGGAGAAACATTACCCGATTTTAATTAACCCCTTAAGGAATGCTTCATAGCTAATTCTTTCCTTTCAAAGTTAGTTGAGTTCCTCAAAGGACCAGTGGATGAAAATAGCACCTTCTCGACATTTGACCTGCCCTTCGGTTAACTTCCCGCTCAGCTTTACTTTTTTATTGTAGCCTCTGGAAAGTCGCAAGTCAAAACTTCTGGGCGGCTTCGATTGTGTAATTTTTAACATTTCTTCATTCGTTGTGATTAAAACTTCTGAGTGTGAAAATTATCTATCATTGGATTTCCTGCTTAAGTGCAAAATTATGAAAGTATTTTTTAAATCAGGCTAAAACTCATTCTAGAGCCAGGGGTTTTGGCTCCATCTTAGCCAAACGTTCCGAGAGTATGCTAGGCCTAAAATACTACTACCACACTCACAAGGCTACTCTACGCTATCATTTTTCTTATGTGTTCTGGAAAAGTGTTGAAAAGTAAGAGCTCGGAACTGATCGTTATTGTAAACAAATATTTTGTAAGCGTGTTTTCACCCCTTCTTTTAAATTATTTATAAAATTTTTAGATAATGCGACATGCTCTGATACTGAAAAAAATGTCTTCAATGATGGTAAGTTACTTCTCATGCGAGTTTTACTTGCATCATGCATTGCAATATTTCCGGCTTATTTTCAGCTGTCGCTGTTGAGCCCGTATCGACTTCAGCCCGTCCCTGTAAGTTTGAATTGATCGCGGTAGGAACTGCTAGAAGTACGCTTAGATGCTGGAAATAGTTTGTTAAAATGTTTTATGTGATGAAAAAATACACTTGGGAAATCATTTATCACTTTTGGTCTCCACAGGAGTGAAAGGTAGATTTGCGGTCCATTTTAATTTCCTTCAATTTAGGTTCATCTTCAAAATTTCGAACGACACGTAAGTTTTTGTGACTAAAGCAGCAGCTTTTAATCCATCGAGACGCAAATGACAGACTTTCATAATGCATTTTAGATATCAGTACAAGTAGCAATGCCCAATAAATTATAAAAGACAGGTGTAATCACTAAATTACTAGAGCTAGCTGATTATTAGTCTCCGTGGGTTTAATAGCATTTTCCTGTCAAGCGAGTGTACTGTTGTAAATGGACATTGACGTTAAGTATCTGTATTCTTCAGCCGAAGATGAGTTCCGACTATTGTTGTCGATAGGGAAATGTTTATTTGTCTGTCTCCTCGGTTCGTCGAAATAAAGTCTCCTCTCCATAAACTAACTGATTGTGAATTAGTTTGGCTTTGTCTTTTTATTACAAATTCGAGCCTCCATGTTTTATTTAAAAAAATGCGGACAGTCAATCACTCTTATCTGCGACTAAAATTGCGTTTAAAAAACAATTTTCCCCTCTACTCTGGATCCGAAACCAGTGCCTGTGGCGGCAGTGCTCCCATCGCAACAGTCATCATC
>CABFON010000215.1:0-12856 GCA_900683695.1 Echinococcus oligarthrus
AGCCAGTACTAGTCGCAGCACACACAGCCGCTGACTGTTATGCCTAGTTTAGACGAAAGGGGAAATGGGAAAAAACCCATTAAAAGTTTGCTTATTAGGCAGCTCACTGGCGTAATTCGACTGAAACCTATGATGGTACCATTCATATAACGTAATTATTTTATTTTGCTTCGAGGTAAAAAAGACATTAGAATTCCTATTTTCGACATATTAGCTAGTAAGGTCTACCTTATTTTAAGTCGTAAATATACGTTGAATCTCTTTCACGAAACTCTTCATTTATCATAACTTAGTTATGAATGTTGCAAATTTAAATATCCGTGGTACGACTTACGTTTTCCACAAAATAGTTTCGGTAGAAGTCTGCGACAATTTTTACATTGACTTCAACAAAATGATTTATTATAACTGGAAAGTTAACCTCTCGGGTTAATACTGGACAATCTGGAATGAATGAAAAGTGCACAAAGTGTAAAGATTGATCAGATAAATTTCTCTCGTTTTCTCATCGGACTCTGCCATTACAACATTCTGCGGTACCACCATTGACGTCTGTCCTTCTATTTGCAGCAATTTGGGTCACAATAAACTTGGTTCAAAACTTCATCGAGCAGTTGGTCAAATGGATCTACCGATCAACAGCAATCGGAATGGCCTTGGTAATTTTCCGTTCCTATTAATTTGTTGCAAACCTCACCATTTTCAGCAAGCACGACTGTCACAAAACGCCAATCGTCGCTTAGCTGGTGTTCTCTGCAGCATCAGCGCTATGTTCTCCTCCGTTGGATTCTTCTTTTTCTACCTTGGTTTTGATTCAGGAATTTGGATCTTTTATCTCATGTTTTTCGATCCAGGTTAGCAAGTTAGTTTAGCGTTTACTTATAAAATATGAGTAGAATTGAAGGTGCAACATATTTGACTCGTTTTCAGTGTATCTGTCGGTTTCAATGATGCTATACTATTGCACCTACCAGATAGCAATCGAGGTCCAGAAATTCTCCAAAATTGAAGTTAAATAAATCTAAACAATCTTATAATTTCACCTTATTCAGTACAAATGTTAACTTTTATCACGTTCTGTTCCTTTTTCACTGGGGTAAATAAATTCGACATATTTTTGACGGTCTTTTGCATTCGAGTTCAAAATCTAAAATGGGTTTCCTAAAAGACTGCATAAATTATATTTAAATGAGTTGGATTACATGTGTGATATGCCTTAAACATTCAATTGTCTAGTTATTTTCGACTCTCACTCTGGTGAAGTCACGCGGGTGGTTAGAAAACATAATCGAATGAGGTTTCAGATGTTAAAATCTTCAATGCAGTCATGATTATTGCCTAAACGATGCCGAGCTTATAATGTGTGAGTTCATGAAATTATAAACAACTGGATTACTTGAAATGGTTATGCTTCTAATTATGCCCCACGCTCAGTGACACAGCGGCAATATAAAGGTTTGAGAATCGTGAAAAAATGACCAAAATGGGATATCTTTTTATAGGTTTCTTCTACCATGCCAGTTCTACCACTTAATCGAGCATAAAAACCAGCTGACTATTGTTCCGAATCTATATATTCAGGGAGACGATTGAATGCTCCGCACTTTGTTCAAAATCTGGTGGTTTGTTGAATATGCTATTTGAATATGGATCGACCAGCATGCTTAACCATGTAGGTTTGTTTTTTGCTAATGATACTACAAAGTTAAATGTTTTGTATAGCTTTAGAAATTCTATTTAACAAAAGTGGTACCAAACTTTATTTTTAAGAATACGAGCTCCAGCTTCCCTTACTAGGTGGTGATTGTCAATCAAACCTAATGGGGAAACGTGGAGCCCATCGTTGCAGGCCTAGGAGTTAATGTGAATTTGAGTGGTGATTATTTCCTTTTGTGAAATTTGTGGAAATAATTCCTTTACAACAGAAGTTTAGCTTTTTACTCGGGAACTGACCGCGAATTTGCGCTGTGTTTTGCCTGTCCGGATCTCTAATGGCTAGCAAGTTGGGCGGATGGTCGTTCTAGTGCGTTTTGCGCTGGTGACTCCTTTATTTCAAGCAGTGGGTCGAAGTGATCGCTTGAATGTCCTTTATCTGTCAAAACATTACGGTTACATTAAAATCAGATCCCACTTTAAAGGATAACAATCTTGAAAAGTATTTTAGTATTGTGTGCATATGCCCCACGCTTTAACTATTTATCTGCGGTAACTTGCGTGAGTTAATTTTGTTTATTTGGTGTCATCTACGAACAGGGAAAAGGATATTTGTTAAACATGAAGGAAGTTTGCACAATGGGAGACATTAAACGGTAGACTAGAGCATTTTACATAACTCAATCGAATTATTGCGGCAGATATGAATAAAAAAGCGAATATAAAACAGTAACGGAATATAAGTTTGGGTTTTTATGCTTTTTGTGGATATGAACATCTAAAGCCAAACCCAAACTATCTGAAGTGGAGATCAGCAAATTTAGTTTAAATACTGCGTGATTTAACAAGGAATAATTGTTTGCGAACTAAAAAATCACTTAGCTTCTAAGGTATCAGCGATTATGATAGATTCTAATTTTTAAAGGCGCTAAATTGGGAGTATTGTGTAGTTTTTTTCGCGGCTATAATGGTGAATTCTCAAGTTTAAGTGAAGACAGGATGGTATTTGAGATTCTAAATGAGAATTTGAATTTTAATGAAGAAGCCTGTTAGTAATTCCAATATTGCTATTTAACTATTCTGCCTTTAAAGCAGTATAAATAGCTTAAATTATTTTAAGGATTACTTACTTACTACTCATTACTTACACCACTTGTTAAAGCGCCTTTGTACAAAATTGGCTACCTCCTTTAAAGAATAAAACTCGTTTTCTCCATACAGATTACTCGGGCTGACAGTGCTGATGATGTTCTTCAAAGGAATAAAGTAGTCCGTCTTTACTCGGGCACGAAATGGTGCAAAGTTTGACAACAGATGATGGTGTACGGAAAGAAGTGTAAGCGAAGCGTAGTGATCCGAAAACACAGCCAATGCACTAGAGATACAAACGATGACTCTACTTGGACACATCGGTATTTCGGTAATAAATCCCATTGCAGCAAACTAGAGTGAAAAATTACGGAATTTTGTAAAAAAATATGCCACTCTCCGCAAGGCACGTAAAACTTCATACTAGAAACAGTGATCTGCTCATAGAGTCGAATGTAAATTTGTGATTCTAAGTCCTCAAGGTAGACCTAAAATATAACAAAGCAAACATTTCTAGTGAAACATTAGCAGAAACTAAATCACTTAAAGTATTAATTTAGAAAAGCAAAAACATATGACTCTTACCGTGACAGTTGGTTCAAATACCTTGGGCACTTTTTCAAGAGGGTTGGAACCGGAGAACGGATTCGTAATAAACTCTTCAGTTGGAGAAGTAGCCACGGTCATTTCGCATCCATGACTCCCCAGAATCGTTGCTCATCATATAACTCTCCTTGATACATGTAATGCCAATCATTATGTTCTCCGATGTGATGTAAGCTGCCACAAGGGCAATTTCTGGTTGAACCATCAATAGTGGCATTTCAAATCCTAGATTTGGAATGCCACTATTGATGGTTCATCCAGTTTTTCTAGAGTTATCACTCAACTTAAATGATGGCTTACATTCCCACAGTCGCGGCGATCTGTCAAACGCACGAAAGCAGGCAGGGGAGGGATTGGCGTCTACAAGTTGGGATGGAACATTATTTCAGAAGATCCAAAATCTTAACCGCTGATGTAACCTCGTTGTGGTTGCGATTCATCGCATTCTCTTTCCTTGTTACCTATTGAGAGCGTTTTACGAAGACCTTTACAAAGTAGTATAAATTAGGGAGAGTGTTAACGTTTCTTTGAGAACTGAGTAGACACAAAGCAACGCCTTGACTTCGTCTCCTTTTAAATAAAGCCGATTACGAAAAATAGTTCTACGAAAGCCGTTTATGCACAAATGTGTATTAGTTTTGTAAGTATGAACATACCGAAAACCCCCTTCACTTTTAAGCCGTAGGCACCACACGAACTCATTATGATATCGCAACTTTAGTGCTCTTAATAGGCGCTCCAAATAATAAATCTTCAACCGCCATATTAGGGAAGGTTACTGGGGGGCTCATTGGTCCTCAATGACGCCGTAGAAAATGTAGATGACGCCTGAAACGAATCGGTGATAATCAAAATTTCCCAGTTTTAACGTTACTTCTAATTGAAATGCAAATGATTTCCCACCTCCTGCCTTTGACACGCGCATTGATATGGGCCAGTTTTTGATAGAATTTATTTGAGTGGTTAACCTGTCATTTGCAACAGATTAACCGAATGGCATATTCAAACGACTGTCTGCACGGGAAGCTCAAAACTTATCAATTCCTGTTTCAATAAAAGGCCTTCCATATAGCCATAACCTCGGACTTGACGGAGCTTTGGCTGAAGGTAGGGAAGGTGCGCGATAAAATCTAAAAGAGGAAGAATAAATCTTGATACCCAGATGATGGCAAAAAATCAGTGCGTAAATGGGCGCTCATATGGCCGAGCCTTTAACCTAAACGATCTGCCGTAGGTTCTGCAGCTCAGCACACCACTTACACCAAAGTTATGATTCTCTTTTGCTCTAAAGAGCACGGTGGTGTGTGCACTGGCTTAAGTGACCTAACATTGCTCTTTCTGAAGTAGAGGGTGCTGAAGTGCGGACGCTCAGAAATGGCTTCCGCATGACATGATTGAGCAGTTTCTTCGAGTCATTATATTTCTTACGTGTCAAGTGATATCCAGGTCGTAAGTTCCGGACGAGTGTTCCGACACAATTGAATTGGATCGTACCAAAAGTGAGCTCAGCAGAGGTAACTTTAGGTGATAAGACAAAGTTAAAATCGTTATCATTTCTACCAAAATGGACTGCTAATACAGCTTTTGTACAACTGACTCCACCCACCAGATCTTATTTCACATTTATCTTACTTTGTTGCATTGCTAAAACGTTAGACTGTTATATAGTTTTGGTAAAAAGCAAAGAGGTAAAAGAGTACAACAGATTGTAAGAGTGCGTCTGACGTGTCAATAGTGCAAACTTCCTTTAGGGAAGATTGTCACTTCAAAGAATTTCTGGTAGGAAAAGAGATCTTGAAAGTCGTAAAGGAATATGCATTCGACGGAGAACGTCTTATTTGCCTTAGCACTTTATGTGGATTACGTTTTTTTCAAAACTTGGTAATTCCTGCGGTAGCTAACCATACATTCCAATTAATTTAAAATAGAAGTAAGTCTAATTGATGAATTTTTAAACCAAATAATTTAAGAACACTAGGCAAGATATTGCATTAGTTCTCTATTGCGGTTTTTATGAGAACTGCCGTTTACACTCAACTATTGTCCTCCTGGAAGAGATTGTTTATTGCGGACACTCTCCTAACTTTTAACAGAGACAAAACCTCATGCTTGGGGTGGTGGTAGCAAGGTCTGTAAATGTTGAGCAGAAGGTTAACTTTGGCATTCGACCTTAAAAACGGCAAATACTTTGAAGGAATCGAAGTGGTACCCGATTTCTATGTTTTAAAACTGGTTCCCGAATCGGATATATCTTTAAGATCTTTTAGGTTTCGGAGTATTCCATATGCAGACCAAAATAATTCTAAATTTGCACTCACGATAATTGACTCACTCGTGCAGAAGGAGAGAGTTTATTACTAAATTTTCGAGTTTGCATTTATTCCCTTCGGGTAATCTGCTGCGGTTTTTTGAATTCGCATCTTTTTAGTTATCAGTTCGAAATTGGGCTAAAAATGAAGGAAAATCATTTACCATTGTGAGTGTAGAGAGAAAGTAGAGACAAGTTTGTGGAAAAAAATAACTCTGACTAAAACTTATTGTTCTGAGGTTTATGAAGAATGCGAGAAGAGGAATGAAAATTTGTAACAAATTGTTCTTGTAGTTCTTAGGCAAACGTAAGTGTGTAAATTAATGAACTTTGATTTAAAATCGTCTAGTTTTCGTCCTTAAAATGATCGGTAGCTTAATAAAATCCTGCCAAATGGTAGTTCATAGCAGTAAATAAATTATAGCATACAACACATGAAGGATTACGGGAAACTAGTTTTAGGTAAAATGGCTCACCGCAAATGACCGATATATCAACAGCAAAGGGCATTTATCAAAGTAGGAAAAACAAAAAATCTTTAAGTGCTGTTCTGATGGCCGAAAAACTCAGCCCTACACATCAGGTGTAAGAGCAGAAATGTTTGAAATATCCAACAAAATGGTATCGGACGACATGGAGGCATCACTTTTAACAATTGTGAAGGGGATTTGCACTGGCCTGACTTCAGGCACCGCCATAAACATAGCTATCTCTAGAACAGTCTTGACGGGCTACTGCGACGTGGCAATGCGTGAAGTGACCACCACGGCGTTTATATCTAAGCGGCTGCAACTACTCGGGAAATTAAACTCAAGACAATAATATGTCTTAGTGTCATCTTAGTTTCTCTGTAACGATACATAAAAGGACAAATTTGGGAGTAAGAAGGGGAATTAACAGCTATAAGTTAAAGGTGAACTCTTATAATAGTACTGTTTGTGTACTGCTGCTATCCATTACAATTGGTTAATTATCTCCAAGACCACAGTATAATCGACGCTGCTTCGTGGTTCTAGAGGTTTGAGTAAGTGGTAACCAAATAAGTTCGTGAGATGTTTAGAATACACTAAATCAGTATAGAAAACCTCTTTGAATGATTTATTTGTTGAAACGATTTCCATACTAATTCGAATTTCTTTTTCAACGCAATGATTTATTTCCAACGAGATACAGCTTTGACAATTCTGGTTTTTACTACGTAGTCTTAAGAAAAAAATGGAGGCATAGCTACTTTCGACTGTGTTGCGCTTCACATTTCCCAACTATCTATTTTGCACATGTTTACGAAATCATCCATTGTTAAGAAAAGGCGTAGTCATCGATTGTAATACTGTGCGGGAGTAACGGCGAATAGTGGTAAAGCTGTAATTTCCTCCCCATCTTGTGGTTAAGACCCTTTCCAAGCGTAAGTTCACTGGTTTGATGAATAACTAATGAACTAACTAATCTTAGACATCTCTGAAGTGGGGGTTTTAAGTTTTTTACTTTATCGTATTGAATAGATGGATCTCAGCCTTTATTGTTTGTTTGATCTTTACAAGGTGAACAATTTACGGTGGGAATTTTCGTCTGTAGTTCGCCATGTAAAAAACATGTAGTTTTTTGTAAATAAGGTAGGGCCTTGGAAATGTAGAGTGGTGAGTGGATTAGTTGACCATAAGCAATGATGGTTCTTTTATTAGCATTAAAGAAAAATCCACCTTTCATCACAACTTCGACACAGTCTCTGCAGCTTACTGCTATCTGTTAATGCACGCCTTGTAGCACCCAGTTGCTAAAACCTTAATGACTTTCCCCATTGATAAATGTATTTATAAAATGCTTCCGTATAAGTTAATCTCAACTGCACTTTGTCAATAGAGATGCTTATCTTTTCATGCTAAATATTCGTCTAGTTTTGAGTAGTTTTGGAATGCTTTGGCTAATCAACCTTCTTCAAATGCCGTGCAGCTTTCACGAAGCGTTTTCATGGCTTTGAAATTATGCATACTTTTGTAAAATAGTCACACCAGAAAAATCTTAGGTTCAGCCAACTTTGTACGATATTAGAGAGCGAATTAAGAAAAATATAGTAAAAAGGATAAAAAAGAGTACCGCACTGGTAGACCGACACCTTTCTAGACTGCATGGTGAATGCAAACAATTAGGGCCGACAAGTTTTAGGATGTGATTGCATGTAATCACACCGAAAGCAGTGCGTACATTTCTAGATATCAGACTTCAGAGAGCGTAGAATGGAATCTTCCATGAAATGCAGTGGAAGATATTTTTATGGCGATGACAGAACTTTGGTGTCACATAAATGAGTAAGCACAGATAACTATCAGCTTTGAAATTAGTGTCAGTATATCAATGAAGATCTTAATTAAAACTATGGCTTTTAGCAATAAAGGTGTGCCGTAGTCAACTGCAACGTGTTTTTGTTAAAGCAATTTATATTTGAGGATACACGAGGATTTTTACTTCTGGAATCTAACACATCTAAATACTAAGTTCTCTGTCTATCACTTAAACTGAGATAGTTCCAATGGTAATTTTAACAAAATAATGTGCAATACCAATATTCAGTTTAGGAAAATTGGTAGAATATAAAATTATTAACTCCACTGGTTATATTACCACTACTTCTTATCTACTCCTGCGATTATTTCCAGTGCGGTCTTTCTTATCAAAGCAATTAGTGTTTCCAAATTAACTAAGACTGAAATTCCACGCAAAGTGAATACCTTGGGGGCAAAGTAGTAAACAGTTTCAAAACAAATTGACAACTCATTCGTGCTTCTTTACTTAAATATATAACAAAACCACTAAACGCAGTTAAATAACTACCCACAATAGCTTAGAAGTTTAAACATTTTTGACAAAGAATAGCAGGCAGCGTCTTTCCAAATACTTAAAGATAGATCCCAGGCAAAAAAAATATTTTTAAGTAAATCTCTGCTGCTGCTGCCCCTTCGCAGAAAGCAACTAGAACCTCCCGAAATCAGAAGTGTTCGAATTACTCGGGTTATTTTTGTGAAGGTGGTT
Source organism: Echinococcus oligarthrus (assembly GCA_900683695.1). NCBI lineage: Eukaryota > Metazoa > Platyhelminthes > Cestoda > Cyclophyllidea > Taeniidae > Echinococcus > Echinococcus oligarthrus. The sequence continues at coordinate 8,684 of CABFON010000215.1, forward strand.
AGATTGATTAAGGATGAATAGGCATTTGGATCTACAGCATCAGCACCAATGACCTGAACGGATCCGCCTGTCAGAAATCGACCGCTGCTTCAAGGTCCACGTAGTCGCAGAATGTCATTACCAATGTTGCCGAATGGCTGACAAGACTGGAATGTTAAGAGCGTCCCAAATAATGGTCATGCTGACTGAACAGCAGGCGGACGGATCGTCAAAAGTGGGGGGTTTGACAGCTTCAAGTTCTGTAAATTGGATTAACCTTTTATAATTAAAGGCGCAACCAACAATGAAGCTAAAAGCAGAATTTCGCCTTTGTTTATAATTGATAAGGCTAATCAATCAAAGAGCTATCTTGATACAAGTAAAAACTTCATAGAAATATCTTGAGAATCGAAGAAAAACAGCACAAGCGCACGAAGTCAATGATTTTTAAAGACATTAATGTAGTCTACATTACAAATTCAGCTAAAATTAGAACATACTTTCGATTTCACTGGCGTGATACTGACTGGACCTCCAAACTCCACTGCCACTGGAGTCGAACTAAAGTCCACAACAAACCCTGCAGAAATCCATGCCAGCACGGTAAAGCTACATATTCTCAGGGACGTCCGAATTTTGAAATGTTCCAAAGATTCGAGAAATACTTGTCCCACTGAGTTCTTACACAGCTCGTTTGTAATGAACGAAGTAGTTAATAGTTTGGCAATCACCCTGTCGTTGCTCCACTGTGGCAGCACAGAGGTCTGCGTCTGTTGTAACTGGCTGGGCGACCGATTCTACATAGTTTCCAAGTTCAACCGCGTCATAAATGCCAATGGCCAGAAGGTGGGTAATTTGTTGCCTTTCGATGAAATGAAACCGTTAACCTCATTATATATCACCTGGATGAAAACCTGCTAATTTCGATGCAAGATATTCTTTATAGCTAAATATGAAATGAAAGGTAGCTTTTAAGCACCACTCCCATTCACCAGAATACCAAAATCAGTGCAATATTTATGCTCACAGATTTCACAAACTGCTAGTCATTTTTCGATAGCCTACTTAAACACAAAAAATTGTATATTACTAGGATCAAAATTTGACTGCTATTTTCAGAAAAGTGAAATACACAGCTGATTATTGTTCAAAGCGTAGCATTTGATTTACAAAGTCCTTAAATTATTACTCAGAAGTTCTAAGCGAAATAGGAATAATTTGCACACCTCCCCTGATTAATGAAGTCAAACATACTACTTGAACACGTAGAGAAGGACTGTCTTAATTGCTCCAACAGTGAACTATGCTTTAAGCAAGAGGAATGGGGAAATCACTTTAACATCTTTCTTGTAACACTACCAGGCGATAAACTAAGGGGAGGAGTTTTATCAGATTGAAGTATCAAATTAAAAATAACTCGAATTTAATTCCGCCGACCATTACATATTATTAAGCTGAGCTGCTCCGTAGTCTGACCTTTTTCTGGTCATTTAATCAGTCAAATGCGCCAGGTGCTCTTTAACCTAAATAATAAGCCAATTAAGATCAGTTAAATGGCTTATACGGTTGATAACGAGGGACCCATGTCTCCAAACAGAGCATTCTCGGGGGAGAAAAGTGGATTACTGGAATTTGCTTTAAAAATTAAAAAATTCAAATTAAATTGCGAAGTAAAAGTTTTTCTTTCTACGATTTAGAAACATGTTCAAAAAAATTTGAAGCCAGACGAATAAGTCGTAAATAAACAATCTTGTACAGGCGTTGACAGTCATTCTTGTGTTTTGCAATGTTATGCACTTCTACTGCTATGGTTTTATGCAAAGATAATAAATTAAACCAGTTTCATTATAATTTTGATCATTTATTATTAGTGACAAATCAGCAGCAGAAGGACTGTTACATAATAAAATAGGGTACAGAATCAGGTGCGAACACCGTATCATTGCAAACTTCGTCTTGAGTCTGTTTAAGAGCCTCCGAAGCGGTGGCGTTTAATAGCAAGCCAGAAAAGAGAACCCAAAAATTTCCTGACGGTACCCATTACTGTCGGTGGTAAGTAAAATTTAGACTAGATTCCAACTTTTAATTCATTAACTTGTGGCATGTAAGAAGCCACTTCCAAGTTAATCGTGGAAGAGTTGTAGGGATTTACTTCGTGCGTGTATTAAGTGGTATCCCGATTAGCAGGTACAAATACCCATTAAATATCCAGTAAATCAGCTCTTAAAATTGTTAATCCACAAAATGGCTATGGCACTGTCAAATAACCAAATAAAAAGGGTTATCTCGAAATTGTTCTACACTTGTCTCTGCTCTGTTTTACGTATCTGTATATGCTTACTTAGTCCAAAGAGTGGATGGCAATATTTTAACTTAGTGCCTTAGGACAAATAACTGCAGAAATCGGTACATGGGGATGGCTATTCAATTTCCAAAACGTTGTAAGTTATACACTTTTGTTACGCAGATATTTCATCCTCCCCGCAATGGCCAATTAGATATTATATAATTTCTATGAAAATATTTAAATACAAAGGAGAAATACCTGGTTCACAAAGCAATTGGACGCAGGTTTTGTCGAGGGCTTTATAGCTATTTGTTTTGTCAGGATGAATAATCCCAAATGGATATTTTATGTGCCACTTAATCCTTAAGTCTAGTTTAAGAAATCACTTCACATTATATGTACATTTCATTCTTATGGTTTTATAAACTAATATAAACTGTGGAACTATTGGCACTTCTTGCAATGGCCTTTAGTTTCAAGCTCGTCAGTTGACAAGACTGATTTATGGGTTAGAGTACATGCTGTTAAAGTTGGCGCCATAATGGGGGTAGGCCTTGTGGGGAATTGAGTTTCGTATTCCCTACGTTGACCGAATCATAAGGTTCGACACCTCGAAATCTAGCCACCTCGAGGGGGATAGAAGTACAAATATGCATTAAGTACTATTGTGATTGCACCCACGTGGCAATTATGCACAAATAGACTGCTTTACCTTTCAGGTTACGGACACCTAAATCAACTCAGAAAAAGTGACTGCCATATTGACAAATTTATGCATGAAGGATAGTCAAAATAATAGGAGAAGAATTGGAGATCTAAGTCTAATCGTTCTGTGCAAAGTAATCTTACTATATCGGCTTTTCATGCTGTAAAGTATGGTTTTAATAAATGCCGTAAATAATTTCAATTAAATGCAGAGTTCTGAGATTTCAAAGGCCATCAAAATCCGCACGATGAGAAAATTAATTGGTATCATGGAGCAAATAGTGCATGTAATGCCGCATTATTTGTTTAATTCTTTATTTTGGTTTCACGGGTACCTACGGCCCCGCCATTGTACTTCCGCTGGTGAGCATGGCCTCGTACCTTAGAGACGTTTAAAACTACTCCCAACAAATACGTAATATAATTAAATGCATAATTATAATTTAATTAAATACATTTCTCCACTTAGCTCCTACATATTTTAATGAAAGCAGGGGCCCTATTTGCTCCACAGAGGTGTAGATGTGTGCACGATCGCTATCTGGTCTATGGAACGACCAGTTCATCACATCTACTATATTAGCTGTTCAACTGACTAGGATGTGATTCCGACATCTGAGTTTTTACTTTGCAATATAAGTAGTATTGCCCTTAGGTTTGAAAAAAAGGTGTCATTTTTTACATACTTAAGTTCAGATGCGGATAGCATTCTTTAAAATATTGAGTTGCTTATCGCGTTCCTTGATTTCGCATAGAATGCTTTAAAGATGGAGGATAACCAAAGAACGTTTGCATGGTTAACTTTGTTGATCTTACCCAATCGCCTGTGTAGGTATGTATGAAAACCAAGCAGAGCTTTTTTCCGATTACCAAGTTCTTCCGAAATATTACTGGGTAACCAACCATTTTTATGCTGGTAAGTCATAAATTAGGGGCACATTGAATTTCTACGTATGAACTCCGAGTTAGTAAATTCTAAGTATGTGGACTGATCCACAAAGAGGAATTCTATAAAGCTCAATTTTATCCTATACTGAATCAATTTAGAGGAGAGCATCAAATTTAGCGATATTTACAACGCTTAATGATCAAGAAAAAAGCCTGATGGACCATATAATCTCGAGACTTCCTTGAAGATGAAAGGAGACATGATACTAGGGCAGAGTATGAATTGTCGACGCACAGAGGGGCATGGGGGCTAC
>CABFON010000216.1:0-12850 GCA_900683695.1 Echinococcus oligarthrus
GCATTCACATGTGTGGAGTAACCCTTGTACCATTTCATTTCAGCTTCTAACCGCTGGAGTGTAAGTGATGGCGACCGTCAAGCCTTGCTGCAATTTCGATGCCAATATGGATGCCCAAACACTTGAAAAGTCTATGAAAGGATTAGGTAAACTAACTTATTATTAAGCTTTATCTCACATTAATTTACCTTTAAAACCGCCTATTGGTTATACAGATACGAAACTTTTTGTACATTTCTCATATTTACGATATCATTCGTAAATTCTTACATAGGTATGTTGCATACAAACCATATGAATGACCGTTCAGTGTATTTCCGTTGTTTAAGGGACTGATGAGGCAACCATCATTGACGTTCTCGCACACCGCACCAGCCGCCAACGTCGAGAAATTGCTGATGCCTATAAAGCACAGTTCGGGAAGGTAGATTTTACTCAAATTCGAATTTTCCCTTCTTAGATTTTTTGGTTTCACTCGCTGCTAAGGTGGTTAAATTAAATTAGCTCTGAATTTTTCAACAGACACAATGCTATTAGTGACGGTTTACGATTTAAGCTAGATAATGCGAGAGATTTGCACAAATATTCACCGGATGGGCTATATTTTACAGACGACCTCTGTTCATGAGCTTTTTAATTTTCTAATAACGCAAGTAAGCATAGCGTTAGCCCATTTTACATATTGAAGAGATGAAAATGAAAATAAATTTAATATTTTATGCTAACTGTAGGATCTAAAGGAGCGTTTGCACAAAGAGCTGAGCGGGAAATTCCGTCAGGTGGTAGAGTGGTCCTTCTACGACCGCGCCCACGTGAATGCAGCTGCTTTACAGAAGGCCATGAAGGGTGCCGGTACCAACGAGAAGCTGCTTATCGACATCCTCTGCACCGCCAGTAACAAAGAAGTAAAGGAAATAAAGGAAGCCTATGAAGAGCGTAAGTTTGATTCTCTGCGAGACAATAACACTCGCTGCCTTCTCATCCACCGGCTCTTCCTCACAAGTCAAAAAACGTATAAGAACTTTAAAATAAAACAGGGTATCATTGACAAAAAAATTACTTTAGGAAGTAGGAGCTCACATTGGGAGGCCTTCGATTAAACTTCATACCGCTAACTTGCCATCAAAGTTTAAGCAGATTTTTGAAAAACTTATTTAACTGGAGTAAAGTATTTGACAAAATATTCATTGTTCAGGCCACCCTTATGCATAAATATGTGTATCTTTACTGCTGTAGTAACACAGAAATCACTGGAAGATGATGTGGAGTCTGAAACCTCTGGCGACTTCAAGCGGGTGCTGGTGGCGATCTTGCAAGCCAGGCGTGAGTGCGACTGTAACGAGTCACAGGCGCGTGAGGATGCTATGGAGATCTACAAAGCTGGCGAAAAGTGAGCTATGATAAGATTTACTTAAGGAGTCTCCAAGCCTCTTAGGTTTCCTGACTAATATGATAGCCCCCTATGGATGCTTTTGGGGAAATTCGATCACACATGCTCAAAACAACAATTTTTACCGTGGTGACTCCATCATCCAACCAGGCCGTTTTCAATCAACTAAAACGAAGCCAAACTATGGGACCGTAATAATACTGCATGCTTTTGAATTCAGCCCATCTATCCTACCAGTTTCTCAAGTAAAGTTTGGCTATAGAGAAAGTTTATATCGTGCATGGGTAAAAGGTGGCACTACTTCAAGGCTGCAAAGTAGGCTGATCTCATAATCCTATGTATTGGTATGCTGTGCTTGCTGACTAAGTGGAGATAAATTACAGGTTTCAACTAAAGGGGCTTTGACTGAGATATTTGAAGGTTTGGAATCACTTTGAATGATGGAAATATCACTACGTATGGATGTGGAATTGTGTGCTATTAGGTGTGTAACCGTTTATGTTCTAGTAAGCTTGGAACAGACGAGTCCACATTTACGCGAATCCTGTGCTCGCGAAGCCAAGACCAAATATGTATGATCAACGAGGTTTATCAAGAAGTACGTCTAGTGTAATCCACTATGCTTTCTTTGAAATGCCAAATCTTAGCATTTTGTTTCTTGCAAATGTAGGAAACTGGTCATGATCTCATCAAAGCAATCAAAAAAGAAACCTCAGGAGATTACGAACAAGCTCTATGTCGAATTGGTAGGACTTTCTTCTCAAATGTCTGCGTCGATTCCAAAGAAAACCAAAACCTCCATCACTGTAGCGTGAAAATTGGAACTGTTTAGAATAAAATACACTTACAGGAGATGGGATTTGGGTCAGCTAAAACTTCCATATAATATGGATAAGATTTGGTATTAATAGGAAAGCAGATGTCATAAAGTCATACTTATTGATACCACCTCAACAAAGTAGGATGCCATCGAATTGAACTCAACGTATGCACATTTCTACTTCAGTGCTGGCATCGAAAGATCTTACCGGCACAGTCGCGGAAATGCTCTACCGCAGTATGAAGGGCGCGGGAACCAACGACGACAGTCTTATTCGCATAATTTTATCCCATTCTGAGGTAACCACCTTCCTGGGAGAATGGGTGCAAACAGACGAGTATTTTACTTCCAAAATGCATTAAGTTTACGAGATTCAACAAGAGTTGCCTGTCTTTTCAGGATGATCTTCGCAGAATTCAGGCCAAATTTGACAGCACCTATGAAAAGTCACTCGTAAAAATGATCTCGGGTGACACTTCTGGTGATTACAAGAATTTTCTGCTTGCCATACTGGAGTAAACTGGATGACCAACTGCACTTTGGTTAATTTTGATTCCGTCAAATAAAATTACACACTTCAGTAGCAATCGTTGTATTACCTTTACATTTACATTATAGGCATTTGTCAAAAACGCCTCGAGGGGGTGGTAGTAACTAAAATCTTTGGTCTAAAAGTTCGTCAAATAAATCTCTCAAAATGGCAACCATGAGATCAGCTACCACATTTTTACCAGAGTTTTTCGCATATAGAGCATATCGGCTAAGGCCATGTGACCGCACAGTAGTTAACGTCTACGTGCTAAAACACGATAAATGAACTTTTAGAACATACCTTCTGCTTTGTAGTGATTCCCACACTTTAGTACGCAACGCGTTGCTGTTTGAAGTGATGCATATCTGCCCACGATTATGTATGTCAAGGTTAGCACGAGGACAATCAGAATCTGTATTTCATCACTCGGCGTAAACTACCTACTTGATGCACTGTGAAGACGGTTATGAGTTGTTAAAGTAATGTCTTCCGGTTACACTCCCAAGTAGATACTACACCAAGTTCCAACATTAGCATACCATCGCACAAGTTTATTCGTCTTACGAACCCATTATCACTTTGAAAATCAAGTAACTAAACACAAAATTGCGTTAGAATTACAAGCTAGCAGGAGTAGGCTAATCGTGAGAAAGTGTTATCAGAAGAAGTGGTAGTCATTTTGAAGCAGAACCTTTCCTGTGTTAAATTGATATCGTAATTAATTTGACTTTAATGTAGACAATGAAGCAACAATAAAAGAGAAAACAGCGCAGGTATATCGACTAGATTTCCTCTGTTCACCCGTTATTCAAAATAAAAGGGAAAATAGTAAGTACCTATTTCTAAAAGTATTTTAAAGTTTCTTTGCCATCCGAAAATGCTGGCAATTTTTAAGAAGTAAAGATTATTAGTATTTGCTTTAGAGGGAAGGATTTGAAAAGGCTACTTTAACTCTGGAGATCGTAGTTTCCTGCATACTGTTCTTTCAATATACGTTTACCCGAATTTGATCCACAGTCTCTTCGGCTATACAGTAGGTTCATAAATTCATGCCTGTATTTCCAAACTCCTCAATACACCAACGATAAAAATCCCCTTGATACTGGAATGCCTTCGTAAGCTTTTAAAAAAATGCTTTGGGCACTGCAGTGCTCAAATGCTTTGACCTACATTCGGCTTTTCCCACACACAATGAGTCGTACTCGGGTAAAAGTGCTCGGTTCAACACGAAGTTTTTAGTTGTCGATGCGTTCTGTCCTGTAACAAAATTATCTAAAAAGTCGGTAGCGGCTAGCATCGAATGTAAACAAGTTTGCTTTTGAATGCCAAGAATTGATGCTTTTTAGAGGATAAAAGCAAAAACCTCAGTATCATTGCAGCTTTCAAAACGAGCATCAAATTGCAAACAATATACACCTGCCAGAGGATAACATTGCAAGTACTGAGTACTAAAGGATATATAATTTACCTACTTTGAATAGGCAATATTTTAACCAGTTTATTAAACCGAGATTATTTTAATAATTAAAGTAAAAAACTACGCAAATCGATTGCCCAACTTTGGCATTTAAATGAATCAAATCTCGGTTGATTTCAAGGTTGTGTCTCACCGCATGATATTGAGCGGTGCTTGGCGGCTCATCGTTGATATTTGGTTATTTTTGAATGGATACGCAATTGGCACGGCCCTTGCAAGCCTCATATTTTTTATCGCGATGTGAGGTGCCAGTATGCACCCAGTATGCATTTGATCCCTACAATCCACCAACAAACGGTGGAAAATTGTACGAACGCACACGTATTAAGACCCTAGCAGGTAATCAACCTTCATTGTTCAAATAGTTTTGCAGAGGAGCGTGAGAGAATTCAAAAGAAAACGTTTACGAAGTGGTCAAATGCCTATTTGAGGAATGATCAGCAAATGATTGAGGATCTTTTTACCGATCTTTGTGATGGTCGAATCCTCCTCAAACTTATTGAACGTGTATCTGGCTACAAACTGGTTTGCCCTTTTAACAATTCAATATTTTTAGCCTACACCGACACCTGGTAGAATGCGGATTCATTGTTTGGAAAATGTTGAGAAATCACTCGCGTTTCTGGATAAGTTAAACGTTCACCTTGAAAATATAGGAGCACATGACATTGTTGATGGCAATAATCGAATCATTCTCGGTTTAATCTGGACCATAATTTTACGCTTTCAAGTTCATAACATCTCTGTTATTGAAAAGGTTAGACATGTCGGTTATGAGGACCCGATTGGCCTTCGTCGAAATTCTACTGAAGCTCTTTTGCTTTGGTGCAAAGCTAAAACGCAGGCTTACCCTAATGTTTCAGTGACTAATTTTACAACTAGCTGGCGTGATGGACTTGCTTTTAATGCACTAATACACAAACATCGCCCCGATTTAATTGATTTCATCTCTCTTTCACCGGACGAACCATTGCGCAACTTACATATCGCTTTTACAACCGCTGAACGCTGTCTTGGAATTCCTAAGCTACTAGACCCCGAAGACATCGTTGTTGAGGAACCAGAGGAAAAATCTATAATTACTTATCTGGTATCTTACTATCACTACTTTGCTCGAGAAAGGGCTAACACCGTGCACGCACGTCGTATCGAACGGGTCATTAATCTTTTGAAACGTTTTATAAACGATGTCAAGGATTACGAGGTAACCGCTGATAAGCTGATGAGGTGGATCCATGAAAGTACCTTACGCATGAATGATGCAAGTCTTCAAGGCAATTTGGAGGGTCTCCAGCACCAACTGTTTGAATTGAACCAATTCCGTAACCAGGAGAAGCCACCCCATTTTTACGAGAAAGGCGAACTGGAAGTGGCTTTTTTTGTAATTAGGAATAAAATGCTTGCAGCTGGTATGCGTGCTTATATTCCTCCAAAACAACTGCGAATCTCAGAAATAAATAAGGCATGGGAAGTGCTGGAACAGTGCGAATACCAGCGCTGGCTGAATTTGAATGATGAATTGAGAAGGCAAGAAATGCTTGATCAGCTTTTTCTTAAGTTTGAGACAAAGTGCACAATGAGAGAGTCGTGGTTGTTTGAGAACCAGCAAATTGTGGAGCAGGAGTTGGTTGGTTCAACTCAGTATGCTCTTCAAATTGCCCTAAAAAAGCATGAAGCTTTCGAAGCTGATGTGTTTGCCTATGAGGGTCGAATTAAAATGCTTGTTGAGATAGCGAATGAATTGAGACGCTCTCGATATTTCCAAGACAATAGAGTTCAGTCTCGTTCCCAACATGTGACAAACCAGTGGAGGGTTCTCCTGGAAACGATTAAAAGTCGTCGTTTATTTATTCAAAAAAGAATTGTTTGTAGAGAACGCGATACGGAATTTGATCATCTGATGAGGGTTGCCGCAGAATTGAAGAATAGAATAGATGGAATCAATTCCGGCAGCAATTTTGAGCAAACGCAGTACGCTCTTATGAAAATGGAGGCGACTGACAATGAAATAAAAATATTGTGTATACAAGTGGATAATCTTTTGGCGAAACATCGAGGTGGCCACGTGGAGGAGCTGGAAAAGGAGTGGTTTAGTGTGGCAGATCAGATCATGCTATCAGCAGAGGAAAAGAGACGTGAAGTCGATTTGATGGATCAGCAACAGCACCTATTGCCTGAGATTCCCCGTTACAAAAAGTACGTACTAAGCAGGATGCGTTTCCTTAAAGCATTGGAGTTTCAACTCTCATACGAAGCAGCTAATCGGATTCACAGACAGGTTAGGTATATTGAAGATGACATGGCTACGAATCAAAATTGCGTGAATTTGATTGAGGAACTTTTAGAAGGATCAAAGTGTGACTACCAAAACTATGAACTCATTGCATTGTGGCGATTACTTAGTCAACTTCTTAGCTCCCTTAAAGTCAAAACTGTATTCGTTGGCGATGTTCTCTTCCTAAATGGTGAATTCGATGACGCCGAAAATTGGATCGCGGAAAAAACAAAGATAGTGGAGTTAGAAGATGGCCCAGTCGAGTCTTCGGTGCGCCTTAATCAAAAGTTGTTAGAGGAAGTTGAGGTCTACCTTCACGTAATCGAGCACATCAATGAGAAGGCAGTGACGCTCAAGGAGAGCTGCAAGGATTTTGACATTTTACCAAACGATTTTACTGAAAATTTTAATGTGAAGGCCCTCATTCAAAGCCTTTTCAAAGTTAAGAAGGAAATCGAGCACATGCTTGTGGAGAAACCTGAAAGTGTACTTCGCTCTTATTTAACCCTTGTGGACAAAGTCAAAAAGAAACAAGCTTTTCTAATAGATGCACTTTCTATTCAGCTATTCATGCACAGTTCGAACCAAGCTCGAGCTTGGATAACTGATAAATCCTCACTTCTTGCCCGGCTAAAACAAGCTAATCTTAATGTTATTTATGGAAAAGGTGTTTCCACCAACTTGCTGGAGGAATTCGATTTCATCGAACGTCGATTTGAAGGAATTGAAAACCAAATGAGCGATATGGCCGAAAATGTAAGCTGGCTACTTTACATCTTGTACATTTTTGCACTTTTTCACATTCCCTTTCCTTCAAATAGGTGGCAAATATTAATAAAACGGCAACCAATATAGTTGATGCTGCAGCAATTGAACAGGCTTCAGATGCCAAAGCTGTGTTGTCTCAAGTGACGGAGGCAAGGAACCAGCTAAATGACGCATGGAATCACCTTGCAGATCGGGTAGAAGATTGCCGGTACAGGTTGAACTTGGACCATAATTTCCTTTGTCTATGCCAGGATTGCTTCTATGCTAATGAATGGATTAAGGAGAAGTTGGCCGCTCTCAATCAACACAACTGGACATACATTCCTTCTGTGTCACATTTCTCACGATTGAAAATGTTTTTGAAATCATTAAAGTCGGATGCAAAAGTGATTCGAGCAAAAGTTGACGACATCAGTGAACGGATTGCGGACTCCTGTCAGATCTCTGACGGTCTCTCAAAAGAGAGAGGGAGTTGGTTATTCAAGGAGCATGATGCGCTCTCCGGAAAGCTAGCAGGGCTTGATCGACAATTAGACCAGTGCGAAAGCTTGCTGACATTGCATGGTGGGCACCTACAGTCGGCGCAATCACTAGGAGAGTTTCTACAGTGGGTTTTCCATTTAAAAGACAAGAACTCTTGCATTTCAATTCCTTCGAATCTTGAGGTGAGCATTGGTTACCAACAAACGTCGAATGAGGTGAATGTCACAACGTCTGATTTGTTTTACCGCATTGGTCCTGTGCTTGAGCCTCTCCTACTCCATAGTGCTGTTATCACTAAGACTATTAAAACTGACGTCACAAAGTTTAAACTAAGAAATGGATACCTGTCAACCCAAAGTTCTGAACATTCGTGCAGCTGCAAGAGTATTTGAAAGTCATCCAGTGTTTCGAGGTGTGGCCCGTAACTGAGAAAGACATAAAGTCGAAAAAACAAGCGGCGTGATTCTCTATAGTGATTGGGAAAGTTGTTCGTACTAATAGAGAATTCAACGCCGCTGACCCCCTCCCCCCAAAGTTTTAGTTCCGCATGAAAGTGTAAAGAAAAGTTTACTGATCCATGGGCAGCCTCTGCCAAAAAGGAACTCATAACTCAAATTCGGACCCAAGCGGTTCGTTGTAACCTAGCTGCTAGAATTAACTTATCAAAATTAAAATTGAAGCCCTTGTTAGTTCCGGATCCTGGTATGAACAGTTTCAAAGGTGTAGAGGCCGGTGTGATAGCCAAGTCTATGAATATATGCAAAACTCTAAAGGATAAGGGTGTTAGCAGAAGCAAAAGCTTGAAAATGTCACTAAAGGTAATTCAGCATCTGTTGACAATATGATAGTACATTTTGATGCCACAAAACTGCAGAACAGCCATAAGTCCTGCGCTCTGCGGCATTTTTGTCGTATCTGTCGGTTTCGAAATGCTAAATGTCATAAACTTGGTTAACAAGGCTATATTCAGCTCGCGTGCCAAATCTTAAATACCTGCATGGCGAACGCAGCTTCTGAGGAAGAGATTCCTATTTCTGACATTGGTCCTCCTGCTCTCAGAGCTAATTTTGCTAGTCTATCCATTGCATTACGATAAATTTTGCCATCAACATTGTGTACAAGCACTTTTGTTGCTGACACAGACAACACTAAGTTCTTTGTTCACGTCGATTTTCTCAAACGACTCTAACCTGCTATGTCAGTCAGGTTCTCCGGTGTTTCTGGAAGAGGTATTGTGAAAAGCTCACTGAAGGTTTTGACGTTCTACCAACTTTTCCTTACTGACTCTCAATTCAGGCCTAGTAAATGTCACTGGTCACTAAAGTACACGAAGCCTTCGAACGTTTCAAACACCATTTCCTACTAATCTTCAATCAAAGTTTTGCAATTCACTGAACCGTTGCCCCAAGGCATCCGGTGGGATGAAGATCAGGTTGGTGTCACTTGTGTTGAAATGTTCTCTAGCACCTGCAAAAAGACGAATTGATCTGAGATATAGGAACTCTTTAGGAAAGCATCGAACCAATTATTCGAGAAAGCAAAGCTTACATCCTTTTGGTTATCAGCTTGCACAATGCCTATTTACAATGAAGTCTTGAAATTTTTTCATAATCCTTAAAATTCGTGGGCTATGTCCTCGGCTGCAAGAAGTCAACGAAGGAGTTTTGTACTTACTGCTTGCCCCTATAGTATCCAACATCACAGTACAAAATTCATTCCGTATGTTGATTGTCTACCTCGAAAATCGACTGCTGAAGGGCTATTATCTCTGCTTCCTTACGTGGTTAGTACTGATCTCTCGGTATAATCTAATACGTGCCATGCCCTAAATTTATTATGACAACACCCAGCACGAAAAGTAAAATTGGCGTTTACAGAATTCTGTAAAGGTCGTAAAGAGCACTTCATTGCTTCTGATGGATTATTGTATCATGGAGATGGAAACGGAATGTGAGCCCTCCAAGATTGCTGACTTTCTAACTCGTCCTACATTCGGGTGACTAGAACTTAGCAATAATATCTGCAGTATTTTTTGAAATACACTCCGTTTTTGTACAAGGTCCATCCAAGAAAAAGCAGAACGCACATCTTGGCCAATGGCTTGTGAATTTCGACAACACATGCATTGAAGTATTCCTGGGCAAGTACTATGCGTGGGTTATTCCCTACTCATTACAACTGAAGGCATGTTCCACTATTTCGTTTGCTACAGATTTTATTCTCAAAGCACCCTGGAAACTTTTAACCGATTAGGAGTTTCATGTGCATGATTGACTGACAATAAGACTCATTTCACGACACAGATGTTGAGTGTCGACATCTGTCAACCTGTGGGATTTCATTGAAATAGAATATGCTACAGACAACTTCCAGATGCAGTATCACAATGCTGTACATTCCGCAGCCGAATGTAGTCCACTACAGGTGTTTTAGCGTCATTTTTTTAGGAGAAATAGGCTTGGTTTGGATTTAGTAGAAGGCCTAAACTACCTGGACAACGATCTTTGTTTTTAAGGGGAATTCTGCATCTTGATGATAGTTCTGTCCATTGAAGGCATACTGATAAACTTACGTATAATTTGCCCACCCCTGATCCTTCTGGTTCTAGCACTAATCTACTACTTTGGAATCTGGTGTAACTTCCGCACACGTTTAGGAAGACCTGATTCTGAACGAGCCAGAGCCTTTCAACACTTCAGAACAACTCAGACCAAAGCATTTGGATGTCTGCAGAAGCTTAGTATCTTGTAAACTGTGCTGTACATGGTGATCTTCACGAGGCCTGAATTCTATCATTACCCTCATTAAAGCTCATTACTGGCTTAGATTACCAGTTTTTCTGAATACAATTGGGTTTTAGTTTCTGTCTTGATTAGGTCTTGTTGTTACCAGTTTTAACTAGTTCTGGTTTTGAGCCTCTCGGACTTAGTAGAACTGTTGCGCCAATATAATTTTACATAAGCAGATTAATTTTTCAGTTTTAGCGGATTTTGCCGCGTTCTTTTAGGCTAAGTTTGGAAAAATATTTTGGAAATTTGGCACGTTGGTGAAATTTTAGGAGGTACGTGCTTCAGTGTGTTCACGAGAACAGGATCTACAGGAACTGCTCACTGCTGAGAAACGCCTGGAGAGGCTTTTGGGAGACTACGAAAAAGTCCATCATTTGGTGGACACCGAATCGCCTGTCAAAGAACCCCGTGTCAATCCGATGCAGGTTATTGAGGAATACGCCGAAACGTGCGATCTGGTTCGGAAAAATATTACCAATCTAAACCAAAGCATCGCAATCCAGGTACGTTAAATCAGCTTATAACAAACGAAGTAACAAACCGGAATCCACCCTTCTTCATCATGACTCTGGAGTTAACAAAGGCTGAGCTTAATAGAAATGATAAAAAGTGGGTAAAAGTAGCTATTAGGCGGAATCAGCCTTAATTGGTCCTCAGAGTACGTAAACCATTGTAACAATTTCTAGTTTTACTAAGTAATGCAAAATGATAGATTATTTTCCCTGTTGATGCGGTTCTATGACCTCCATTTTCGAACGAGAATTTTGCGATATACCGATTCTAAATACCTGAAATCCGGAAGTCGTCATATTCCCCTCAGCATCTGGGGGCAGTTTAAATAATGCAATCATTCAAGATGAGAAGCAGAAATCGCGGAAGGGTCAAAGTTTTTGGATTTTTGATTCAGTGGACTTCTTGCTAAAAACAAATTTGCTTGCACAATTTGATCAGAAAGGGGTATTGTGGGTTGAGACCCTATTTTGGCACCCTCAGGTCTTTGTTATAACCACTGGACACGCAATGGGAAATATTGAGTAGCCTGTAGCGACACTCGAAACATGGATATAAAACAGCATGTTTGCATTGTTTCAGGATTTATTCGCTGAACTTGGAGGGCTGGAGGCTGCAGTGTATCAGCAAGATGCCTACTTGAACCAGGACTGCCAACTGGTATGTAATACCGTTTTAGCCAACCAATGTTTGGGCTCCCAATCACACCAATCTAACGCATTACTATGACAAAATAGTGTTTCATTCGCTACTCTCTTCTTTGACGATTTTACCAACGCCCTTTTTTACGCACACCTCTATAACCATTAAATGTTACGCTAATTCAAAGCATGTTCTATTACATCTCCAAAGTTGCTCAATGGTAGTACTTTTAGGTTTATAGCAAGCGTTAACAAGCCTTACAAAAGTGACACCCTACATGTGCCCTTCCTAACTGCACTTTGCGACAAATATCTTGTTCACTTTATCAGGGCTTACTCAGTCCAGTAGCACCTATCCCCTGGGTAAATCCTCAGGTCAGTTTTCAAGCAAATAGTGATCTACTTTTAATCTTGAGCATACACAGCACCGCCTGAATATGAGACCTTGTAGTTACAGCACTCTACTCTTGTTGAATAGGAGTCTCTTGAAGCAGTGGAAAGCGCACTAAAATGTCATGAGGCGTTTGTCGCCTCAATGCTTGCCTGCTGCAATCGATTCAATGCACTCGAGCGCAAAGGTCGAGACTTACTTACTGGTGATCACGGCAATGAAGGCCGCTTCTTCTCCAGAACAAATAGTCTGCGCCAAAGGTGAGCGTTTCTTCTACCGCGGCGAACACGGAAACGAAGAAAGCTATGATTTTCTTCTGTTGTGCTTCCAGGTTTTCTAATTTAATGCAAGAATTTCGACTATTCTGTTCAAGGATTTCGAATGACATTATTGTACTTTCAAATTAAGATTAGAGCAAAACAAGAAGAAGGTCTATGAATGTGAACGGCATTTGAAAGAAAATTTGCGCCTGCAAGAGTTACTGAATGATTTCGCCGACGTAAGATCTCATATTGCCCCTTTGAAGCATCATTTATCTATCACTTTGTAGTATTTTGTATTTTGAATGGATATTTCCTGTGTTTAAATATGCATCCAACTCTAATTCTTTGAATGTTATTCATATGGCTTTTTTGGCCAAAGTCGATTTCGCTTTCTCCAAACAAAAAATAAACAAACGACAGGGTGGAAATTAGTCTTGGTTATACGTACACTTTGCAGATCGAGGACTGGATGTCAGAAAAGCTGGTGGCATTGAATCAAGTGACGCTAACC
>CABFON010000217.1:0-12836 GCA_900683695.1 Echinococcus oligarthrus
CACACGGCGAAGGTGCAATGGCGGAGACCCAACGTGGTCCCCTCACCAAAATCAGGAGCTAAACAACCAACGTATTACACACCAGACACAGGTTACTGGGTATAATCTACGACGAATACCCGTTAGCGATTCGAAACTACACCAATATGAAGATAGCCCAGTTACATAGTGAGATCAAAATAGACAGGAGTTTTATTCCACATTTTCAGGAATTAAAACAATTTACGCAACACTTTCAGTGCCTAATAAAAGTGTTGGAGTCGGTGTGTCTGCACTGGTTCCCAGACGAACTCCATTTTCGGTGTATCAATGCTGCTAAATTTGTTCACGAAGGAGAGGAAGCTAATAATTTACCCATAAAAAAGCCAATCCTCCGTGCTCATATCTGAATTGCTAACATTTGAAAACGATTTCAATTCCCTGGACAGGTTGGGAAGGGTTCAATAACGTATATTTGCAGAGAAAACGCAATACATACGCTTGTAACATTCATCAAAATGCTCACTACGCTCTATTCAAGCTACAATAGTAGTCTTGCAATCTCCAATTTTTTCCTATGACGCCGATGCTTGCGTGCGGAAGGCTTCCCTCACAATGACAAAAAAATGGTTAAATCCCAGAAATGGGAAGAAAGCTACCTATGATACGACTGAAAATAAGCTCAACGAGCCATATGTAGCATTAAAGTGTTCTGGTAAAGTATCAGCATGCATCCTCGAAAAAAATGTTAAAAAGATAGGGCTTTGTTTTTTTTTCTATTTCTAGCACATACCAAGGTGATTGAGAGAGTACCATTTTAGAGCCACCCCATCTAGAAAAGGTGATTTAACTGTGCCTCACCAAATGTCACGCAAAATGGGCTGTGAAAAAGATGAAAGATGATGACCAACCGAGAGAGCGATTGGATGACATCTTTACCAATCACTTGTTGGGAAGACGCCTATTTAACGCCCACGACGCGGATGTCGGGTCATTCCACAGCCTTGAGTATGGGAGTCTTACATAGAGTCGCTAGAACGAAATCGGTGAGCATTTACTTTTGTGGTTTCTTGTTATTCGGCTGCGTTGAGAAATGGGTTAAGAAAACAGTACATTTTTACTACGTCTTGTGAAAGATAGTAATTTAGTAGTTATTTTAAAAGGCAATGGTCAACACCAATTTGTACCAAGCCCTTTTGTTGATAGACAAGCGAGTAGGAAACCATAAAAGTGTATTCAAGTTAGAAAACAGTCTTACCATTATCAGACTAATAAATTAATACATGTTAGTAAATTGGCTTTATGCTAACGGGAATACGCATTCAGTTGCAATCATTTTGCAGTTTTATGCTAAGCTGTTTGTAGAGGAGTAACTTGTGTTTAAATAAACCTCTCGCAAATATGCCGAGTTTATGTAGGAATCCTAAACAAGGCCATTTTAGGTCTATTTCACAACGAATTTTGTGCAGAACTTCAATACTTACTTTAAACTTAATTGTGAATTACACCCAACGTACTTGCACACATGAGGTCAGTGAACCCCAAAAGCACTTTAACAACTCCAGTTGGTGAATATTGTGAAAACGTTTTTTGACAACTAGACCGGTAGTTCACTGGCGAAATATCTTAATGCAGCTACTAACGCATCTTTTACATTGATACTTGAATTTGGTTCCTATGCGTGCCATTGGTTTATCTAGGCTGTACCATGGAGCGTTTTCTCAAATGCTACTACTGGATTTCCAAGTGTCTTGTGTGTGGTGAGGTAACTTCCCACAGATTTGTTTGTGTAAACTCTGCACGAGTTATTTAACGAGCCTTTTTTTTAAGTCTTTTCATTTGGTTGATCCTGTCAGCATGGAGAATTTGGATGAAACGTCGTAATAAGAAACTGGGTGCGTCTCTCTTTCATGGAATAGTGTAGTTAGGTATTTTAAGCTCCCACCCGAATATACGCAATGTATGCAATTTTTACTTTTGTGCGTTATCAATCTGTGGTCAATAGGTAGCTGAACGAATGGTATAATGCTAATGGGTTTGGTAGAATTGTGTAATTCAACCAATCCTTTCCTGCTCTCTGTTTTTTGGGGATCATTTCAAAACTCAAATGGAAAGTTGACCTATTTTTAGATGAGCGGATAGTTGCATTGCGCCAGTTGTGCGGATGTCTTTTTCTCATGGGATGCATTGTTGTCTCTGTCGCCATATGTGAAAGGTACAAATGACTTTGCGGATTCATGTCTTTTAATCTGCCTTCTCTGCCAGTGTTCTGCGCGTGTTGTAAAACGGTTCAATTGTTTGAAAGAGTAACAACAAGCGTTCGCGCGTTGGGATAGATTTTCGGTGGTGATCTTGTTTTTTTTTTATAGAGGTATAGGCCGATTAGTAAATCCTCTATTCACATGGGTCGGATTCTCTATTATTACAATTGTCTGTATTATTCTGAACTCTCTCTGGACGCACCCGGTTTCGAAGGTATTTTTAACTTAGAATCCGAAGTCCTACAGATGATTCGTCTTGTTAATTTGCTTCTATGATCCAAACTAGCTCAATTATTGAAACTTACCAAGCCTTGTTACAGTGGGTTTTTTTGCAACCATCTAGGTATTTTTCCAAAAATTTTGTGCACAACCAGTATTGGTGCCTTTATATTTTCAAGTATTTTTTGCATTTTTTCAAAGCCTGGTCCAATGAATTGTGATCTTACCAACGAAATTAAAGGGTGGATGCAGGCATTGATCGTGGCTTACCATTACCTTGGCGGCTATGGTGTATGTTGATACAATTAGCATGCTTCTCTAGAAAATGATATTTATTGAAGGCCTGTTAGGAATCTTTCCTTTATGCCTTATCACAGTTAAGAACTCTACGTTAAATTAGCTTGATGTTATGCTGTTGCTGTCGGAAATTTGCCGTGTATCATCTCAAATGCCCACAACTTGGTATAAGTACCTGATATTTATGAGCTTTCAAAGTAGATTAAATGCACACCGTCCATTTCGCCGAAGCTTGCTACTATCCATTAAGCACATATTGTCAGTGTTATAATGTTCCACTAATCAATCCAATTAAACTAATAAATTCATGCTTCGGAAGTATCTTAAAATGTATAAACGAGTACAGAGTAAAATTTTGGAATCAAATTATTGTATTTGTTTGAGCTCTTATTTCTGTTTAATCGACCAGGTACTGCCCATCTACATTTTGATGCGTATATTCGTATCAACTTACGTTACTTTATCCGGCTTCGGTCACTTTCTCTTTTATTGGAACAAATTTTCTCCCAAGGTAAACTCCAGCTTATTATCCAGACCGCGATTGTGCATTACTTATCGTGTCGTTGAACTCGATTTTGTTTTATGGAGTCTGTATCAGAGTGTTCTTCGCCCAAGAACCTCGTGAGAACTTGCCTCGCGCTCCTCTATCGATATGCTCAGGTAACGCTCTCGCCCTTGTGGCTCACCGTATATTTTAAAGTCGAGCCTCGCCTTTGTGTATTGGCAAGGGAAGGCCAACGACTTATTAGGTGCTTCAAAATGAATGCGAGGTTAGTACTTATGTCTCACAAATTAGATTTAGGTAGAAAATGTCATCCCAACTCTATATGCAATACATCAACCATAGTTTTATTTCTGATGTTGCAAATCCAGAGTGATGAGACTCATGCATATTTTAGTTTCACTGAATAAGGGTCTGCTTAAATTCATCTGCCAAGTAATTACTGGTCTCTGCTTCTGGTGAAAGCATATTAGATTTCATGAAATAATTTCATGTTTTCTATAAGTGAAAACTCATCCAATTTCCCGGAAAATCAGAACCACGACTTGTCCCGTGAGATGTTGTATTTTTTATTCCTTCGAAGGTCTTCCTACGAATGAATTTTCTCAACATTTCACTGTGCTTGAGCTTGCGGCAGCCCTATCTCCTCCACTATTTTGTTGGTCTCATCTCATACTGCTACACAGTGGTGGCAATCACCATGACTTTTTGGCTTGCACTCACACAACTTTTCATTGCGATATCGAAGTCTGTGAACGAGAAATCAAAGATTGCAGCGTTTATAATTGCATTGGTTGTTTCGACTCTCTTCTCAGCGGTGCTTAAAACACACAAATCACTTTTTAATACCATATTTTTCTCTAAGTAAGCTCGATATATTCATATGTGAATATTTAGTGTATTAAGTATTCATATGAATCTTGTCATTATTCGTCAATTAAAATCCAATCCACGGTAGGTTACTTGAGTCTTTAAAAATAGAAAAGCCACAAGTGAGAGCATTTTCAGTATTTCATGACAGCTTGTTGAAAGGTGTTTAACCTCCTGCTCGCAAATATGCAGTCACTCCATGCCGTGTAGGTGTAATAGGCTTTCATCCCTCTACGAAATATTCATTCATCTTCGGAGAATTGCTGGTTCAAGAAACAAACAGTTTTCAGAGTGATGAGGTTTGAAATGGATGTTTAGATGTTAGAAGAATAGCGCATAGTTATTTACCTAATTCTCACCTTTCCTCATAAAAGTGAGCCCGCTATGGTAAATAATCATTCTTTCCCTCTCTAGACCACTTGGTTGGGCGTTACAATCAGTTGAAGGCGAATGGCTGGCCCGTTGGTCACTTGATCGTTATTCGTCCCAATTTGGACTCCTTTGTGGATTCATATTTGCTCAGTATAAGCAGAGGTGGAAATTCACGAATGAGAGCTCAACGAAATCTAATAGCAACCGCTCTTATAAAATGAGAACTGGTCTCTTCTTTGGAATGGGCATTGGCGTCATTGCAGTATGTTTTTTTCTCTTAAAAAGTTAATTATCGGACTTATACACTATTTAAATTAATTTTTCTTTAAAGCCGGTAAAGCGGGAATGGCAAAATTTTAGTTTAGTGTAAGTATAAATTGCTTCTACTAATTGTCATTAGTAAAAATTTTATCTCAATATTTTTATCTGGCAAATAAATTAAACTGATTCTTATTCCACAAATGCCTATTTTGGACAATAGTTGCATTGCTTCATTTATTCGCTCATTTTTTTCAGGTTTATATTTGCTACTTTTCTATTACAACGAATCACAGCACCTACGTGAAGTGGCATCCGTATTTGTGTTTTATCCCTGTAAGTTTATTTGGGCATCAAATACTAAACTGAATGGATACAGCTTTCCTTTTAGCTAACACCGGATTTTGAACTTTATATTAAACTCATTTCAAGTCATTACAATAAATAGGTATTTCTTGAAATAATCAAAAATATTCGCCTGTGATTTGGTATCAACTTAGTATTCCTTCTTTATAGATTACTGCCATCATGATTCTACGTAATATAACAGCCTTCGGCCGAAATCATGCTAGTGTATTCTTTTCATGGTTCGGTGCATTCGCATTAGAGGTAAGCAATGTCATTCATAATAATAACGTGCATAAAAGGCCATTTATCCTTTTATAACAAAAGACCAAATGCTAATTCCTTATTAGCTATGTTTCGGCCACCTTATTTTGCCTTGATGTCCAACTTTTAGGCAATCACGATAGCCATTCCAGAAGCATTCATGATATAATGCTGTGTAATTACGGCAGAAACATGTCATTTACTTAGAAAATGCCTACTTATGCAGGCTTTGGATTTAATAGTAGTTTTTTATTTGATTGAGGCGTCTGTCGTTAAGAATGTACAAAATAAAGTGCTCATTACCGGAATATTTGTAGGTAATGCAAGATGGTAATTTGTATTCAGCAATTTACCCTTATTTGTTGATATATCTCAAGCTCATTTTAATTTTTTTTCCGCTGTTTTTATCGTTGACAGCTTTTCATCCTACAATACCACATACTCCTCACAAAAAACATGCGAAAAGTGTTCCTGGTCTTCACGAAGAGTCGGATCATCAATGGGCTTATTATTATACCTTGTTTCGTCACGGTCTCTTATTGGACTCACTTGTTGACACAAGACATTTGTAATATAATTCTTCCACCACACGATTTCTTTCCTAAACCACCTCCAAATCTTCAAAAAGTTCCAAGCAATTGAAGGTGAAGGTGTAAAGCAAAGTTTTTTTCAGACTATTTGTGGAAACATTACTTCTTCTTTTGTACGAAATCTTGAATGTTTCTTTCAAAGGAAAGTGGAAATAAATGAATGAACGAATTTACTTAATGAGCTAATGGTACTAAATTTAATCAGTATTAGGTCCATTGTTTAGGCATTTGTAATAAATACCAACCGGAAAAAAATAAACTTTCTACCACAAATTATCCGTGAGCTGGGTATCAGAAGTGCGATGCATTGTCTGATCGCCGGTCAGAAGAGCGTATTGAATATCTTTCAAGTGTATTTGGGCCAGTGGCACAAGGAATAACTACCCAGAGTCCCCCATAGTTTTATTTGCACAAGTCCATGTCCCAAGATGAAGGAATAACGGTTTGTTTTGGAATGTAGTGAAAGTTTCGGTGCAGTATAGTTACATTGTGATCTGGCTCATGACGTAATGCACGGCCTCTGTTGATTGTGGAGTACCCATGAACTTCCACATCTTCTGTACTGGTGGAGGCCTTAATGTGGCACCTGAGTGGTTTCGCAGTGCTGTGTGCATGCACCTCATAGTTCAGATATTGGATAGGTTAGATTATTTGAACCAGGGGGGAATCTTAATGTCTTGTACATAAAGAAGTGTTATTCTAAAATTGCATTTGTGAGATAAATAACTGGTTGGGCGGTTTCGTCTGTTTGGCATGTCATCCCGGGTAACTGATTATGCATGATAGAAAGCAAGCAACTGTGGAAGACTTTACTGAGAAACGATGCTACCCGCTTTTCTTGATATTTGTTCTGCTATATTTTCATTTCAACAGGAAAGAATCCGCAAATTAGGTAACTGATATTGGTGAATTCCACTGTGCCGACTTACTCCCGATTAAAAATTGAAAGTCTTCATCATTTTTAATGGAGCGCTCAGATAGTTCTTTGATGGATACGTTGTAATTGTGTGTTTCAATCATTTTGATAGCTAAACATTTTGTGCCCTGAATATTAGCTCTAGCAAAGTAGTCGTCTGGGACTAATGCATTTGCCTTACCCAGAAATTGGTTAGGCTCGTTCTACCCAGATGAAAATTGCATTCAGATGTGGGTTTGACAGCTCACATAATGAGCTGGTAAAATCCATTTATCTTTTTTGATTTGAGATTGCGCTGAATAGTAAGAAATGAATTTATCATTAAAATGGATGTGGAATTTACAAATAGGAGGAACTTAGCTTGCAGTGCATGGGCAGCTGTTTAACTACGTGGCCTCTTTAGTCTCCACAAGTTGTACTCCGCCCAAGCGGCATGGCTTTCCGGCCGTACCTGTGGCCTCCCAGTCCTCTTCTACATGGAGATGACTCTAATATAGCCTATTTCGACTTTGAAATATTATAAGTATAATATACAAAAAACTGTGTTTTAATAGAGCGGTATGCTGAACAGCTTGATGTGTCATAAAGTTGGAATACAGTATCTCAAAGTCCATAGGTATGACATGCTCAGTCACAACAATGTATCCCTCTACATTGGTTGATTAGCCGGCTAGCTGCTAGTGAGCATTGCCTAAGGGTTTTTCTGAGGTAAAACTGAGGGCTTCTATTTAATATAATCATTTCAAAATATAGCCAGTTTATTTGACATACAATTGTAGGACCCCCTCTTTCGTATTGGTCCAGAACTCTGTCACGGTAGTTAGTTTGATGGGCTTAGCACTACAGCGTCATTGGTTATTGTACACAGCCCTGCACATTGCATGAAAAGTTGTGTATTTACGGGCGGAGAGGCCGTATCCTAATAGTAGACCTAAGATGAAATCCTTTCGTCTGCGTCGGAACGCTTCTTTAGTTTACAACAGCATTTCGCCACTACTTACGTTGGATTTGGCAAAATCTAAAAACCTAAATTCTGCATTCCACGGATTCAGTGGCACGGTACTCACACAGCCTGAGATCGCTAAGCTAATTGACTCAATGAGACGCGATGAGGTGGAAACATTCGAGACATTCTGCTATGAGCACATTCAAAACTTTAGGGTTAATGTGGTGCTGACTCACTTACCAGTAAGTCTTTTTTGTAGTATTTACAGTAATTTAAGCAATGATTGTTATTTTAACCCTTGTATGAAAGCCTATATGGCAGCCTATGATTAGAATGCAACAGCTATTTCCTCAAACAAAGTACAGTTTATTACTACTTTTAGTCCTCACTCGATTCGAGTTGTCGAGTATATAAATTTATGTATTATCATGAAATAATATGGCTTTATGACAAGGTTGCTAAATCATTAATGTGACTTCTTTGCCCGCACAAAAGAAAATTGTGAGGAATGGATATAACATTACCATTTCCAAGTAGCGATAACTGTTTAATGTGTAGCTGACGTTTATCCATTGTGGAATTACTCTGTAGTGCTGAATCAAATACTAGGTTGGATAAATTTAAAACATTTTTGCCCTTTCTACTTTATGCCAAACACAAATAGTTAAGTTTGCTACATTAAAAGTATCATTTGGATCAGTTTTTAAGGCTTATCTTAAAAGCAAAACCGCTAAAATACCTGAATGCTACAACCCCAAAAGGGTCAAAAAACGGCAGCTGTTAACAAAAAATGTGGCAGTGCTTTGTCAGTTAACTGATCAACTATTCTCGAATTTCCTTTAAAAATTTTCGCTTAAAGTCGCTGTAGGATGGTAATTGTACAAAGGTGTAACATTCAGTAACTTTTGCTGCAAACCTTCGGGTGACACCTCAATTGGGAAGGTGAATTTTCCATAGATATCATGCTGCACCTCATTGTTTTCAATTCTTCTGCGATTTTTTCTCATGTGGACAGATATTTGGTGGCTTATCACTACTCTTACGGACCAAAATCGCTTAAATAAGATGAAGTCCTCTTACTTTACCTGTACTCTTAATGCAAAATTACTCAACCATCATAATTTTACGTACATTGTTAGTAGAAAGTTTGGGTAAAGCAATCCCTTTTTAGTCCAATATTGGATATCATGACTTTACAATTCTAGTGTGTGGAGTATATGGCATCTACATTTTGGAAAGCTCTCTACGGCGTCAACTTATTGCATTTGGCTTGCATTTTGTCAGCGCATTCCATCATTGGCAGCATCCTTCAACACGATGTCAAACGCGTCCCAACAAACGTGCGTCAGCTTCTTCCTGATTTTAGAAGATATTTTATTAAAATACAAGTCCTACATTTAATATAGATGTATGTAGTTCTATGTATGTATAACGCCCCGAATCTTTGCTGAACCGTTGCACAAAAGTAGAAGACTAATTTTGTGTACAATCGTGAATATTTGTCGATCTCAGTGCTTAATGAAAAATCTTGGAAATTGAAACGAATCAAAGCTGATAATACAATATTGCTGATAGCTGGGGTAAGGCTGTTGTCACTCTAGAATCAAAAAGAATTTAGTGTGAGCTTTTCTGAATTAAGAGATCTTGACTAGTTAAAAAGTACGACCAAAATCGAAAATAAGAGGGAAATCCGATCGGCTTGTCATTGCTCAACTAAGTAATGGGCTTATGCAATTCCCTTGGGACAAAATTGTCGCCTTTCAAGCCTCCCTCAGATTCGTAATCAGCTAAAATAGGGTGGTGGAACATATATGGGTGACGTACAGAAGGGCTGGATGCCAACTAGTATGGTCTGAGAGACATGCTACAGAGCAGAAGCACAACCCCCGGGGACTGAGGTGCTTGTGTGGTTTAACGCGCAAATAAAGAAAATATTAAATAACTACATCCTTATACATTCATTTTTACTGCAGGGAATGTGAAGTAAGCTCCTATCTTTGTCCTCCTTTTACAACACTATGATTCCAGAAAATCAACCCGTTTTTAGATGAAGAATTTGCATTTATTCTTCCCATTTGAGAACGATTTCGCCACCGTAAAAGCTAGTATTCTTAGTATGACATGATAACTGCCATAATTTAATTTTTAATGTAAAAATTAAGGAATTTTTAATAACTTAAGGGCAAAATCTAATATTACATTACTAGCCATAAAGAAACCCATTATTTACTCATTAGGTTTTAAAAACAAGTATACCCGATTTTAATTTTACCTTGTGATTTTGACAGCTCAAAAGCAATGTAGTTAAGATATTTGTTGGTTTGCAGCTTCATTGCTGGGAATATGATAAATGATTTAAGCAGTTATGGGAATATACGCCATCCTGCTTCAAAAGATCACAAAATCATCTGGATTATTAATATTTCCAAGGTGTGAGCTAATCTATTGCTAATGGATGGATGGATTTAAATTCATTAATTTGGCTATTTTAAATTAACTTTGGTAGGAAGAAGTTTCGGCCGTCCACATTTGTGGTGCTTTGGGCGACTATGCGGGTCTGCGGAAGCTGCTTAAGGCAGACTTCAATCCCGCCTCACAGGACATTGTACGTTCTCGCATTTATCATTATAAGGTATAAGCTTCCAAAAGAAATAAATGTAAGTTTGAGTCCATTTTATTTTAAATAAGAAGATTAGAGCGATTTCAGTAAAGTAAATGAGGTCTATAATCGAGTTAGCTACTTGCAAAGTTTTGTTTTATTGACATCAAAGAGGAAACGTTAGACAATTCCAAGTTTTTAATGGGGAATACTTACAAAAGCTCTTGCTTGGATACACAAATAGTGATTCTGAAAACTTATTTGTTAGCTACCTTACTTGTGTAACTAGACGACCCACCTAAAGGGCATAAATGTACACTCATTTTCGTCAGTAAACCCATACTATTACTCAATTTTGCCCATTGTGTTATATCTAGTTGGGTCGCACGCCATTGCATTACGCCACTCAAACCAACCTACCCATGGTAGTGATGCTGCTGTCCAAAGATCCTACTCCCCTACACATTCAGGATAAAGTAAGTAAACTTCATGTATTTTACGTATTCTAGCAAAAATTCATCTCGATTTTCTCTTGTTTACTCTCGCAATTTTACACGAACAAATTAAATAATTAAATCGTAATGAAGTAATCAGTGATTTTTAG
Organism: Echinococcus oligarthrus; assembly: GCA_900683695.1. Classification (NCBI taxonomy): domain Eukaryota; kingdom Metazoa; phylum Platyhelminthes; class Cestoda; order Cyclophyllidea; family Taeniidae; genus Echinococcus; species Echinococcus oligarthrus. The sequence continues at coordinate 11,023 of CABFON010000217.1, forward strand.
CAATTTGACTTGACCACTTGTTTTAGTTTACACATATTTTGCCAAATTTTAGGGAAGATGTGAAGTTTTTGACCGAGTTTGAAATACCTGTGATAAAGTAAAATGCCTATTAAATAATAGGGTTTGGATTATTTCAAACAATGCAAGGAGCACAGTACCGAACAAATAGGTTCTGCGGTATTTATTCAAGATTGGATAGGTAAAAAGTGGTGTTTACTTCAGGCGTAGATTGCAGATGCTGTAATTTGACGGTTTCATGTTTCCAAACTGCATACAATATCTTGGTGTCCTGCAGACTGGCCTCCCAGAATACCCATTCTTGCTTGTCTTGCAAATGGTCATTTCAAGTGGAAGATAAGCCGCTTCTTCCACCTAAAATTGGAAAAGTTACACAAATTTTTAGCAGCTAAATTGTTTATTTACTTAGCTAGAATAATTAAGTAGATAGCAAGTAGAAATCCATGAATTTATTTGCTGATGACTGTGTGTGGTTATTTGCTTTGGGAGATAAGGGATGAAATATTGTAATGCTAATCATGAAATCTGTCTTCACTAAAGTTTGGAAAGCTGCCTGTGGATTACTGCCTAAGCTATCAGCCCCAAAATATTCGCGACTTCCTCAACGAACAGTCGAAAGCGCCTTCATCCGCGTTCGTGACGGACAATGACGAAGTAGAAATGGATGTCGTATCAACGGTACTAAGTTTCTGTGTCCCACTTTTCCATCTGTAGTATTTTTATGTTCGGAATGTAGTAAGTCTTTGCCATTATAAAATTAGTAAAGTCTGTTTACTATATAACAAAATTCAGCAAACATTTAGTGAAAAAGTTTATGGTTGCTTGAAATACACCTTTTACCTATGGTCCTCCCCGTAAGTAGAACATTGTGATAGCACGATGACAGACGATATCGAGAGTAGCAAAACCAGTTATTAAAATCTGTGCTTAAAAACCCCCACAAAATGAACATTCACGCCATCGATTGAGGCAAATATAATGCAGAGCCATATAAAATAGTCTTTTTTAACTATAGGGCTCAGTAGAAAAGAATCTTTTTGGTGCAATACCTCCAAAAACTCATTGGTCATGTCGATGCTGGAGTTTACACCGAGTCTAGTGGAATACTTTTGTCTGTTCAGTAAATACAAAGCGGTGGTGATAAAAAGCATCTGCAGTAGCCATCATTGACAAAAAATGAGCAAATTACTGCATTTTTTCATTTATATATTTACTGTTTGCTCTATGGATACAATATTCTACAGTCTTTAGGAGTGCATTCTCAATCCATTTTGTTGCATAAGGCATTTTAATGCACACGTTGTAACAAATGCTGTGCTGACGGAAAAAGCGTACGAACTGCCGCATATATGTATACAGACTGGTGGATGAGGTATATTTGATTTCCAAGTCAGTTGCATATTTTTTGCTTGTAGGACCAGGAAGAAACCGACTCTAACTTGAGCATGGCGTTGAACTTTGAGGCCTATCTTTGTACCCAAATTAATCCACTTTACTGGTAAGTTTTAAGTCAATATGCCAAAAGCATGCACAGCCCCAAACACCTTGATAGTTATCGTTAAGGTTAATCCACGAAAGCGTTTGTTAACGCCTCTTGTCAACACTCGTGATCGGACAACAGTGCATTCATATTTCTGATCCAAATTAGTGTTTAAAGTACAAGAGGAAAAGTACAGGCATTCTAATTTAATGTGTTTCTTCTTAACGCCTCAGCTACAAAGGTCACACATACTGCGAATGTTGCGATGATGCCTTCAACCATGAAGTTTTCAGTGGACATGCAGTGTTAGACAAAC
>CABFON010000218.1:0-12834 GCA_900683695.1 Echinococcus oligarthrus
GTGACCGGATGCTTGGGAGGTGAAACGACAGCACGCAAAGCAGGTTTGAACCAAATCGTCATAAGTGGATAAATCCTGCACAAATATAAATTAGTTCTTTAAGTGCCTGTTAAAATGTTCCCTTTCTAAAGGTCACACTTTGCCAATGCAAGTGTGCAGAGGCGCAGTAAATTAGCCCCATATCGGTGTGGTTAGACGTGAACATCATCAGCCTGAACATGATCATTTTTGGCTGGCCAAAGAGAGCAACTTACCCTAATGACACTTGTGACTCTTAAGACACCCCCAAAAACTCATGCAAACAGTGGACATTCTTTGCCTAATGTACTCCGAACACTTTATTGGCCCCCCTCCCACAACATTCGTCTGTAGAAAAGCAACAATTTTGCACTGGCAATTCCTCATCTCAACTCAATTTGCTTCCTTCCAAATGGTGTGGGCGATAATAAGTTAATGATGTGTAGTGGACGACGTCATGGAAGAATGATGTCCGATCGTTGTGGTAAGTAAGTCATCAATCATGACTTACGATTAATTGTTGTTCCTGCCGTTGACATTGCTTGATTAGAATCACAAGAAGTAGAAGCAATTGTGAGTTCCTACTTGGGCTGTTTTGTCCCTCAAATTTGTTTTTGAATCTGACCCTATGTTAGGGCCGGAGAGAGCCGGCCCTGATCCGACAGTACAGAAGACAGCACTATTATTTGATGAGATAGCAAAAATACATGGCCTCGATGCAGTCTCCAATGCTATGATTACAGCGGTGACTACTGACTCTAACCAGATTTCCCTTTCGCTTCCCAAGCCTTCATTAATAGCGTCTCATTATGCGCTTTTCTTCGCTAGCCAAAATCCTTGCTGAGGGTATGTCGGGGTAGCATTGGCTATTCTGTTAAGGAAAACATTTATCTTCAATCTTTACCACCGCACAGGCACTTTCGGAAGGCTTTGTTTGTTGAGGCACTGGTTGCATTAACAAGTCAGTAAGTCGTGCCCTCTTACTGATGCACTGAGAAGCATGGCTGGCGTGCGTAACTTCACAGACCAATCAGAAAGAGCAGCTTTGTTTGATGTGATGCGCTAAATGACACGATTGGCTGGGAGTTAGTGTCAGCAATAGTAGCGTGATTGGACGGCTAGTCTTCAGTGGGCATTCAGTGGGAGCGTGATCATGGATACAGGTGTAGTATATTCAAGCAATTGAAGAACTTTAGCCATGTTTGCCTCCGATTTCCAAAAAGAAGGCCGGAAACGAAGGAGCTCATAGACATGAAAATTTGACGACATATCACTATTTGCTACTTAGAAAGGTGAGGATGCTAACTAATAAAGCGCAGATCATATTCTTTTATGCAAATGGAAATTAAAGGGCGTGTTTAAGGCTTTATTCTAATTTTATCTTCACCAGCGGTGTGCACATTAAATAAATCAACATAGAGTGTAACACCGACCTCTCCATACTCAATGCTCAAGCATTTGATCACATTACAAAGCCAAGTTGACTAGAGCTGTTGTGATAAGTGCATGCATGCAAATTCTAGCAAGTAGGTAGGCTCTTTAAGTGTTGCTTACTAACGAATGGTTTAGAGCAAAGCTGAGGTGTTTAGCTCTAGCAGCATAACCACGCATAGCTGTGATGCCACTATGTGCGCTTCGAGATTACAATAACTAACAGAACCTAAGAAAAGGGACAGCCACACTTGAATCAGATTCGAAAATTTGAAAAGTGCTACATCATTAAACTCGGGTGCGGAGCAAAACAGTGGATTTCCTAGTAGATCTCTCAACGCGTATTCTAACCCTAAAAATAGCTTTAACTGGTGGAAATAGCTGGTGTAGATGTGCTTTAGTAGAGCCGTGCGGAAGTTGGCAAACGAAGAGAGTGGTCCCCTTCTCATTAACTGAGCTTCTCTCACAGTAGTTTAATGCTGCCATCATTTGATGCAGTCTGGAAATACATGTTGCCTGAAGTATGGTGAGGCAAGGACAGTATACTAATTTACACATTTCAGAGGTGTTACCACAAAACATAGCGTATGCAATGCAAATTCTTGTAAAAGGCTTAGCAAGATTGCCACCATATTCGAAAACCGTGCACCTCAAAATAAACATCGCGTTGAAATTTGACCGCACCACTTGGACATTGCAGTTATCGTTCAAAGCAAAGTACACTCACCTTGGTTTTTCATTTCCATGCTCTTGAACGGATACAATGGTAGCCTCCTGCTGGTTGGATAAGTTGGCACTCTAATCAACTGATCCAGGATCATTATACGCTACCTCAAATGATGTAGCAATGGAACAACACCTCGGTATTATACACCTTGGAATCAATTTCAATATGTTGTATCCTAGTATTCGTTATGATTTAAGCAGGTACTTCAATAACTGGTCTAAAGATGGCAATGCCTAATACCGGTAGTGGAATGCCAGTTGGACTAAAGAGGTCAATCAAATTAGTTCGCATCTCCCAAATATTCTATTAATGTGGATTTTCACCAAAGATATCTATGATTTGGAACAACTGTCTGCGCTAAGGTACTTGCTGACAGAATCACAAGGTAAACGAAATATTTTGGCATGTGTTTGAGAATGCTTGCAGGGTAAGTTGCAATTTACGAAGGTGGCTGATTGACATGGAGAATATGCTTGGTGTTGAGCGTAGTAATGTGTGGTGGGTGAATAGGCGTTCCAATACGGTAACGGACCAGATCGTCAGCCCTGTGTTTGGCTGGCCACAATCACCATTCATCAGTTGAACGGAAACGTTGTTTACAAATAAACACGCGTTTGATTTCATGATACCTCCTGCTCCACTACAGTGCATCCAAATGGTCTGTATGCACAAAATAACCTTCCATTCAAAATAGGACTCGACATTGGGTGGTATTAATAGCTCCCCAAGTGTCATAAATGGCCAGCAGTAATAAGATGGTATCTAACATCCAGAAAGTATGATGCAGTTTGTACGATAAAGGACCGATTTGACACAAATGTATTCGATGAAAAAGGAGGAGCACTTATTTTAGTCCCCTTCTTCCTCCTCTGGCATTGGAAAGTCTGTTTTAACGGAAGCATCCTTATTGTTCTGTATCTTCCAGGTCCTGACCACAAGCCCTTGACCTTCCACCTCGCATTGCACATTAATTATTAGGATGCGATGGGACGTACAACAAATAAAATAGTCACTGGAACAAAAACCAACTTAGATAAAGCAGGTAAATATGCCTTCCCTTAGCGTGCCTGCAGTGCAGACTGAGTGCTTACTGGCTAACGGATGAATCACTTTACACTCCTCGACCCGCTACGCAGCGGCGGGTGATCAGTGGAAGAACGGCGCATTTAGTTGGACAAACCAATTGAACTCAAATTCTTAGAATATCCTTTTATGCCTTGTATCATGGGCAAACAGATTATTTTCTATGTAAGGGTCTCTTTTTGGTATGTCTTTCTCCCTAGTAAGCATGACTGATGGTTTTTAGCCCAACCTTTTGATATTATCAAAAAAACCTTTCTATGGAGTGCTGGTACATTGATTCCATTCACGATGGCATCTTTGCTATACTAATATGAAAATGACGCGATACAGTTAAAATAACTTAAAAGGCAAATACAATTCGGTGAGTTTTAGTAACTACATAAACGCTTTCGGTTTTTTATAAATTCCTTAGTTTATCCACAGTCTATGTTCTGGTTACTCATTGGCTAATGGATTAATCAAATCACCTTAAGTCAGGTAACTGATCGAAAGTGACCAATGGAAGAATTACTCATTTGACTAGACAAATCGGTGCGTCTATACAACACATGGGATAACGCTTCGTGGACTGTCATATAGGCAAACAGGTCAACTTCGGTTTGAGTAACCCTTTCTTGTAGGTGGGTAAAGGTGTACTGATTCTTCAGCCTGTGTCCTGTAATTTTACCTGACATCACCTTCTAATATAACCATAAAGTGCCACAAAATGTGGGATTACTTTAAGCTGTTACAGTAGAAAAATTGCATCAAGATATAGGGCAGTAATAAACTGATTGAACGCTTCAGCGGCAGAACCTAAGTGTTAACGACTATTAAGACTAAATTAAAACTGATGAGATTTTTTAAATGGCTTTGTGTAATTAAATTGGCTCAAATATCCGAACATGTGTGAGAAAAATCCAACGTCATAATGAGGTCACTGTCAGTGGCCAATTCCACACATTCGTGTACGAATCCTCTTATTGCTTGGGTGATTACCCATCTAAACTGTTTAAAACACAGCGACTACTCCCCACCTAGTGCAATTAAAAGCCCATACAAGTAATTATTTATTGTCATGGTGGCAAGCCATGTTTAATTCAAGTGGGTCGAACCCATGGTATAGAAGGACTTAGCATTACAGAATTTCCTATTCAAGCTAAGAGTGTCGGACATAATTCTCCAACTGCCATTAAGATGCCACCTCTGAGTCAGGATCAAGGAACAGTTAGATATCGCCTGCAGCTTTCTATTAGTAGTGGGAATTTTGTTTCAATTTCTGCCAGTCGAATTGCTTTAAAACTCCTGTTGCATATAATAAATCAGAAGCGTATGCAACATTGCATTAGAAATCAACCTTGGAATTTTACTGCTCAAATGCATGCAATTTTCGAACTCACTGTTGTGCTAGAAAGCGAACACATACTTTAATAATGCAAGCTCGTCTGATTAATTTTTTGGCGCGATGTTTTTAATGAACATGTATTTAGCAACAGAGTGGACGTCACCTACCCTCGAGAAAGAAGTGAATTCTGAAAAAGCATTGCTTTGATCACTAAACCCATTCATAACTTTGCCAATATAAATTGCCTGAGCCCAATAAGTCCGCTCATTTTAGGAAAATGAAAGCCGAAGTGGAAGTCGAACCCTAAATCTCTTATATTGACGGGAACATCGGCCATCTTCCTTGTTTTGGGTACCTTAAGGGTCAAAAAATGTGACATAAAAGCGCCAGATTTGAACTAGCTTTTCTCCCAACGACAGAAAACACTGCAAATCCAATTCAATTTCTCCGAAATATTTTGTTCGTCGAAGGGGCCGACGTAATGGTGAAAACCATATTATGAAATTCTCTACTACCCTAGAAAGAACAGGTACCCTCAAGAAAGTTCTCACATCACCACAGTAGGTGTAATCGACGTATAATACACAGAGAAATTTCATATTCAAGCGTAATGAGCCTTCAAAACCTTACCTTAAATCCAAGACAGTGCTAATTTTTGTAATATTCGGTCAGCTTTAAATGAAAAATTGTCTCACCAAACAAAATTTCAGTTATTGAAGGCCATCTAATTAGATGAGACTCCGGTTTTTTTAGACATAACAAGTCACTAAATAATTTTCCTTAAATTTGCAATTCCGCTGTACAACCTGGCCAAAAAGCTAGAAAAGGATAATTTGAAAGGAAAGAAATGGCTTGACGAAGCATTCATAGAACTTAAGCAAGTGCTCTGCTCGACACTAATTCTGGCGCATTCAAAGTATAACCAAGCAACCCAACATTTAAGCTGATTACTGACACTAACAATGTAGAGGTGGGTAATGTACCCTCATGCCATTACACACAAAACATCACTTAAGCTTTGTACCAAACGCAACAAATGGTGGGTCATTTCAGATATCGCCTGAGAGCAAGGAATTTTATCGAACTGTGTTGTAAGAGATGATGCTGTCAAGCAAAGCAGCCAGCCGGATATGGCTGGAATAGTCGAAACACTATCAAGGAGGTAAGGCTGCATCGTACGAGGAAGGAATCAGGTAACTGGAATGACTAGTGGTCCCAGGCATTACGGGGCTATGTGGAAAATCAGGAGATGTTAGACACATCAAGCAAAAGGCACTGGCGGCCTTCGCAAAACTCAAAAATGATTTATTTCCTCAAAATTTGCATTTGTTGCAACAGATTTAAAAGTTCTTAACTGAGAATAATAGCATTGTTTCAATCTTTGTTCAAAGTCTTTAAGGTAGATTCTCTACCACCTAACAGGCAGGAAAACCGATACATTCCGTTTATGATAGAATGCTGCACGATTGTAGCTGAGGCACAACCCATTAAGATACGATAAGGCTATACAATCGCTGTAATATTCTTCAATCGCTTGGGTTGGCAGAATGGAGTGTCCGAAACGGTACATAGCCATCAAGACGCCAAATTTGTAAGAACACCATTTACTGAACTATGCATGACCTTCGGGATCCCTTGTACGTGTATTGCATCTGGACATCCACTTGGTAATGGATAAGTGGGAAACCGAATTACACTCTGACTGGACTACTTAAGACTACGATTGGGAATGTAGGACTAAAAGACGGATTTAAGCCCTGGATAGTGGACTCTAAAATACAGGGATAGAGTCCACGCATCTACCAAAGCTTTGTTGGTCGAGATACTCACAGTTTGCGAAGTGAACGCACCATCCCTCTTTTCAAACACAAAATTTCAACCATTAAAGCCCTAAAGTGCATATTGCTACCAAATAAGGGGGTTTAGCTGACTTTCAATATCACATCAGAACACTTAGGACTGTCTTTTATCAGGCAAAAAACATTTTTCAACAAACAGAGTTGGTTGACTTCTTTCGAAAAGGAGACTCAATACAGCTATAAAGGTTGATCACGCCTTCTATGTATGCTACACTTTCCATCATTCGTAGAACAAAGATGTACTCATGGTGGTAAAAGTCATATTTCTAACAAACTGCCTTAACTGCAATGCACATCTTTATTGTCAACTACTTGCAGTCCATCGCGACAAAATGAGTCTTTACAAGGAACATTTCCAGGCGTGCAAGAGGATGAAGTTAACCTACTAACGGACGGAAAGAGACTACCAGAAATGATTAAGATAGTGATTATTTAAAAGGGGGGGAATTGGGGGTGGTACTCAAAAGGCTTCGGTGGTTATGTAGTGGGGGGTTGTCCAATTATGCCTTTTAAGGAAAGGTAGCTCAGGGAACACGAATCTAGTAATCTAGCGGGAGTCATAGACCTCTGAGGAAGAAGTGGACTATGAACAGCCATAACGTTGAGCACTAAACTACGTCCTTAACATTACAAATAAAAGTGTCATGGTTTTTTCAGTGAACACTTTTTGAGGGGAAGAAAACCGGGATAGAAGAGATGATTACTTTATTAGTTACAACTCACCCATTCATAGCACAAAGAGCACTTCAGGGACCTGAATACGTATAACCAAAGGAACTTCTTTTATTTACAGAACATGGATATAAGGTCTAGCTATCTCTGAATCTTTAGAGAAGACACCATCTTGATGGACTTTAGTTAGGCTTAATGGTGTCAGTTGGACTTGTACCTTTGGTGGTATCATTCACTGTGTATTATTTAGGCCCATAATTTCACCATTGACGTCCAATTCCTTGACTACACTTTACTCTTGGAAATCTACAAACATTCTTGAGTTTAACTGTCATGTATCCTACGGTAAGAATCCTGAGCGTTATGCTTCGTTATGTAAAAGCAGTCACTAACACTGTTAGCTGGCGCCTTGCTTGTCAGTGCTTAGTCTAATCCATGACATACAAACCGGTTAGCAGTACTGTAGCCCACTTCTGCAGGTAAAGTCATTACGACAACATACCCTTCGATGCGTATAAAACTAAGGCTCTGAATTTTCATGAGTTATTATTTGTATTTCTCAACAAATAAGCATTTCTGCCCTAATTGGAGGTCTGTGATTTTCGGGACAGCCGTGAGTATGTAGTAAAGCAAGCTTTCTGGCTGATGTATTCCTGGTTTTAATATATGTAGAATATATTCCGTTTTCCTGCCATCTATCGCTACTCGCCATTTGATCTTACTGGAACGAGCATTAAATACGCATTACTGTCGTCGATCATTATCATCTGTGAGGCGACTTACGTTTTACACCACTAGCGCTTACTCTTCCATAAAACAAATCCCACATTTATTCCCAAGTCACCTAATACCAACTCTTCATTGCATTAGGAGATTTTCTAACATGCTATGGTGGTCGAAACTGCTTCGGGTCTCCAGATCAAAGGGAACAATAAGCACTCTAATAAAAAGAAAAAAGTATAACAAATTTGGCGCTTTTATCTCCGCTCAAGAATTTTAATAACCGTCTACAGGAAAACATTATTAAATTAAAAACAGACTTACATTTCCCACTTGCGATAAATAAAAACAAAAAAAATTTAGCGATAATTCGTAGCTTAAAGTTAATTGGTTGTATCTAAGATGGACATCTTTTCTGAGAGGGTACAGTGGTGTGATGTCAAGTTGGAGCGAGTTTCCTCTAGTACAAATAGCATCATACAACATCGTGCTAAGGTGTCATTTGTTCTATTGTATCGCTCTCACATGCATCTATTGTGACTCGTTGATTCTGGGTTAAGTTTGATTATTAGCTTATTTAGAGTTCAGCAAATGCAGTCTGAGCTAATTAAGAGGACTGAGGAGTGGATAACTTCCATATTGTCCTCAAAAAAAATCAGAAAAATGAGGGCCTTTTTAAATTGGAAAACAAGTGTAATGCCGATTGTAGCAAGGATAAGTCCAGCAAAATAATGAGAAGTTGATGTTAATTGCTGGCATTGACGGTCTCCGACAAGGGGCATTACCCGTTTTTTTATATTCACGCAATTGTGGTCAAGACCAGTGTCATGGAAGAGATCCACACATCGGCCCCATAACAGATATGTGAATTACACGCAGAGGACGTATTTATTCCCTCAAAAGAATAATTATGTCAATATACTTATGGTAGTAGTTTGTTTAACCAGTAAGTACAAATAAAAACGATTAAAATTGTACCGCTTATTTTTCCTCTTTTGCGGATTTGCAAGTCGAACCGGAGGTTAAAAATGTGCGGTTCTACTGAAAGAAGAGAAGATAAGATATGTGAATTGCACCTTCCACATTTTAAATTGAGGCTGAACATGCTTGAGCAAAACGAAGGCACATCAGCTGAGACGATAGAATTACTCACTTGAGTTGGTAGTAAATCGCATTAAGATCTTGTAAAGCATATGGAACATAAGATCTTTAGTATGATAACGTGATGTAATGGCTGTTTCAAATCGCCTAAAATGATGCGTTACATCCAAAGTCGGAATAAATTTGTTATTTAAGTAACAAATGTTAAAACATTCTGTTGCCTGCATTGTCATTGAGTCATTCACCAAGAAATCCACAAATCTTGCTTTTACTACTTCCAATACGGTAATGAGGATGCTGACAATCTCTAGGATTGGCTTCTAATTTGACGTTTTCAAGTGACCCATTGGGTCCTAACATTACATTACGCAGTTCATGTTCTCGTTGGTCAATATAAACTTTTTTGAAAATACGGTAGTAACACGCTGCCAATATGAATGGCAATGCTCTTCTGTCCACAACTAATGCAACCGTGACAATAGGTGCCTCTTACAAGGCAATGAATACTCGGTCTATGTTGGTACAGTCTACTGCCTTCTCAAAGCCAATAGCATCATCTTAAGCTTTCCAGTTTGGTCTCGCTACAAAGGTCAGAGCCGTTATTATAACTCTGCCAATCTCACAGACACGCTGCAGCAATAGTTCCTTGACAGTTCAGTTCAAAAGCCTAAATTTAACTAATTGGGGTTGTGCTAGCAGTACTATCAGATGCTTCATTTTGATTTTGTTGCTCAAAAATTTGAGCTCAGATATTCTAAATACGGCTTTGGTGCATTCATTCAGTTTTACCACTCATGAAAAATGTTGAATCTTGTATTTAGTGAACGTCATTTTTATTAGTAATTGAAGAGCTAGTACCAATTTATTTCGCTTTAGGTGATACCCTACACAAATATGCGCTCTTAATTTTCTGTCACGATCCTAATAATCAAGAAAAGATACATTAGGAACTAATTCTCAAACATTCAATCTGGAAATAATTAACAGATATTTTTTCAAATTATGTGCCTCACATGTTAATAAGAACTTTTGCAATTTTCGGTCAAATCCAATCTGTCTATCGAACAAATTTCAAAATAAAGTTTTCTCCCAAAAATCAACGTGCTACCATTTTTCATTCAGTAGTAATTGTAGGTCGCGTATTGAGTGCAAGGAAGCATACGGCGCTTCTGACTCAGCTCCAGCCACCAACACTAAAAGAGGGCTTATGTGTTTGCTCTTTTGTAAAATGAGATCATAAACTGCAAAATTTGGCATATTTTTCTGTGCGATTTCCTTGGAAAATAGAGATAAGCCAGCTGCTTAAATGCCGCATTCAGTAAAGGCAAATAACCGCATTTGGAGCAAATGATATTAATAAATGTTTGAACAAAACTAAAGCCAGTGTTCCTCACAACGTCGCTAAGATTTTGTATGCCTTCGAATGAACTAGAAACTCAGGCTTTAGTCTGATTTGCATACATCAACAAATATATGTGAACTGATATCCTTTGGGGTGGTTTCATTCATTTGTTTGTGACTTTTTTTAAGTTTTTTAGACGAAATCCCTGAGGTGAGCATTATATAAGTTGCCGCGGTATGCTTCTATATTCTAATTCGCAACTCATGATCGTTTAATGAAATGAAGACTGTTCTGCTGTTTAAGTAGTAATAGAAAATCGCTTTCCTATCGGGTACGACATGGCACGTATTGAACAGATTGCATCGCCGTTAATTTGTCCATTTTCAAGCAAAATATCCACTTTGACTCCTTTTTAATAATTCATTCCACTGATATTTATTTGCCATGGCCTCCGATCATGACAAACCTACTTTGTTTGTTTAGTACGAGTAAATACATTTTGGAGCCATTGACCAAATTAATTCTACACGGTTTAATAACTGAAGGTAGCTGTAAAGAGTGCAACATTATTCTTACTTTTGTTGTCGTAAGCTAAAAAATCACACTCTAGGTATTTAATTGATATACCTGTGGTAAGAAATAGTTGCACCTACTTTTCTGAACAACCTGGTCATCACATACGGCACACCTCATGAGCAACCACCTTTATCACGAGAGACTTGCACCGTTTTACTGAGTAAATCAACCTACACAACAGTATATATCGCAAAGCTTTGTAGGGAAACATTTTTTGGTGAGCCGGTAAGGGCTTCTCAGTGTGTAGGTGAAGGTTCTTCTACTGCTATCACATCACTAGAGTACTGTCACAAGGCCTGCTTCTACTTATTTGACTTCCTAACAACTAAACAAACATTTGTTCAGTTACTCTACAAAATGATTTTGATTAAAGTACCGCAGGTTAATACTTAACACTTTGGCTTATTTTTTGCTGACCCACTTGTGAAAGGCTCATCACTCCATTAAACATCATCCTAGAACTATGTCATGGGCATCAACCCACATTTTGACATGAAACCCTCGAATAGGCCCAAATAAGTACATACGATCCATCAAGATTATGTACTGATAGCAAAGTACTTCCTCTAAAGCAATATACCCCAAAAACACAAGTTAAACGCTACTGTTACAGAAAAAACATTTATTAACCAATTACCCTAGCTCTTACAAAGGCTTTATAATGGATTCATCAGTGTTAAAGTCATCTAAAAAAGAAGAGGTGGTTTTAAGAGGAATGACGCGAAAAAAAACATTGCCATGCAGTGTGTGGCTTAAGCAAAATATTCATGCAAAAATGTAGCCAGAAGTTGGTGGGAAGAACATGCTTTGAGACACAATGAATCGAAAGAAAAGGTGAAATCAAGCAAATTGCGCAAAAAGGAATGTTTAATCTTTGCGTATAGCAAAACTCTTAATGCAAGGGCTACGTTGCACATGCACAGGCATGAGAGGATGGTTAAACGGTCACTCGTTTATCCCTCAGACAAATAGTCATGCATCACAATCGGAATTTAGGTAATGTAAAAATTAATACAGACGAGGCTAGTATAACAAACTCAGACAATACATACATGGGAAATAGCAGAAGTTAACATGGAATAGCATGTAAGAGAATGACCTTAACCTATTCAATTATTCCCGAAATAGGACGTAAAGCAAACAAGATATCTGATTTAACAACTTACCGTTGAGCATAGGATCCACTGTACAAAACTAACAAAGGTTAAGCAAATTTGAGGGGTAAAACAATTGACAATATATTGAGAAATATTGGTAGAAGTATCATCTCCGACTTGGATCTAAGACGAAACAAAAAATACTTTAATTTTACGGTAGAAGGAGTTGTAACAGTAGTTAAGGGATGAAGACCTACGTTTGGGACGTTTCAGCTGAACCTTTAATCTTTTTTTTCCCAAGCTATAGCCGTGCATTGCGCTAATTGCGTTTTGCGCGCTTACAGGGTTGTCGTAGCTTACAAAGCCTGTAAATAGGTACACTGTGATCAACTGAGGACTTTGAAATTTTAAAATCAGTAAGATCAAACTTATCCATACCGAAGCATTTACTTTGATTTGTCGCTCTATCTAAATACACCTTTGCACTGATCACTTGCCCAAAGGGCGAAAATAGCCTAGCTAGTTCTATGTCGCCATAATTGTCTGGAAGGTAGCAAATAAACAAATTCGATCCTTCAGGTCCAGTTGGTATTTGCTCACGATCAACGGGTCGTTGGTGAGGAGGAGGGGCTAACACTTGGGCGAGGTTTTGAATGCCCGCTGCGGCTAAAGACAAAAGAGCAACGCTTTACTGAGAACTTATTTTAAACAGGGAAATAAAAGGAAAAAAAGGTACAAACTACTCAGTCCAAACCGCAATAGTTGGACGCGGATGGTAGAGCAAATAAAAGGAAAGCATGGCAATGGTTGATTAAGAGGCAAAACTTATCCAGCAAGGATATTGAGTAACTACCCACCTGCGCTATTGGTAGCAGTGCCTGGTG
>CABFON010000219.1:0-12809 GCA_900683695.1 Echinococcus oligarthrus
ACCGTCATTCCTTTGAACATTCAGACGACGCGGTGAAATCTTCATCCTGCATGCGAGTTTGACCTGCAGCTCGTCATACGTGGAGATTTTACAAGTGATGCACCTTTCTGTGGAAACAATAGCCACATCATAACGCAATCATTCAAGAATGCTTGCGATTTCCGAAAATTGGACATTTGTCTGCTTTTGATCAGTGGAAAAGACTTTATCCCTACCCTGTTCGAAGGAGCGTGTTGACAAGGAAAACCACAGTTTTCTGGATCCCATTATCTCCTACAAAGAAACCCTGATGCATAGTCTCTCTCTAGTAGTAAAAAGACCACAAAAGCGTCGAAGTTTGTGGATTCACCATCATTGTTGACGAAGCGAAGTATGGCGTTTTTAGATTGGTCATTTATACTGACACTTTTCTGCGTCAAATCTTCCTCTGCATTGTTGGCATTGTAAGTCTAATTAGTAAGCTCACACAGCAATTATTCGTTGTTGTGGAACATAATAATGCGTAATTCGCACTATTAGCAGTGCATTTTGTAAGCAAGCCGCAACATCTGCTGCTTATTCAACTCCCGTTTCTATACTTCGACACTAATGAACTCAACATCAAGATCTTGGAAGCTGTCTACCTTCCAGTCTCTGATGGTGATAACCATGCAAATGCAATAAAAGGCAAAAGTCTACCCTGACGGTTCGTCAAACTGATCCTTGATTCATTGATATATAACAAGGCCCTTTATTTAGTTGTTCAATATTCAGAGCCGTTTAAGATCTGCCTTTTAGTATAGTAAACAGCGTTAACTTAAATATTGTTGGTCGCAAAATCGCATTTACTACTTATATTAATAAGTTAAATAGCATGCGGCAAGGCAATAGTAGTCCTTACTTATGCTGAGATACAGTATTTCCCTTTCAAATTGATTACTACTGTCCATTTTATTTTTTACCGCATCAGCACCTAATTTAATGGTTTAAAATGGATGCTGTTGGCGTAATTCCGCGTTTAAGACGAATATGGTGTGTGCAAGTCTGATAGCTGAACCCTAGACTCTCATAGAGTGTTGCTAAAATATGCAGCGTATAATTTTAAATCATTGAGATAGTTTGAACAAAATCCGGAAAAACGGAAAGTTTGCTGACATGAAACAGAACCAGACTTAGTAGGACTAATCAACGGAATTTCAATACCTGTTAGTAGAAAGTGGGTGAATCTGTTGTTAGTATATTCCTGGGCACGACTTTAGATACATTTACTTTTGCGCTTCAATTTTAAAGGACGACCCTTAAGGAGTAAAGACGCACGTTCTCTACTGCAACAACTCACTGATCTTACTATTTTAGCGTGAGCCATCTGCGGTTTGCTCACCAGTTTAGAAAACCAAATACTAAATTTATGCTTTCCTAATTGAGTGTTAGAGTTCTCTTGATTCGAGAAAAAAGCTGCCATGGCCAGCCATGAACACGCAGCCTACAAATCATACATTTTATACGCAATTTTAAAGATAGGAGAAATTGTCACAGACATGAATTTTCTTAATTAGTTCTTGGCTTTTGCTTAAAAGAACGGTGTAATCTCTGACGTCTTTTGCTGACAAATGAGAAATATGCACTCATAAAATAACCCGTCTATCCGTAGTCTTAAACAATGGATATGTGCAAAGGTAATAAACGTAAAATTCCTATTTAAAACAGATGAGTATGTTCTCAAAGTTAAGCGCGTGATTGAAGAAAAAAAGGAGAAGGAGGGTAGAGAACTGAAAAGAAATGAATGGAAATGTAGGAGTCAACAAGCGGAGGGTTCCTCACCCGTCAGCGTCGAATGTACTAACCGGGCCCGACGTAGCATAACGCCGATGGTGTGCCGGAAACCGGTCGATAGCGTTATTTTGCACTTTGCGCCCTACCTTTCAGCATGCACTCTTTCTAACCAACTGCGCATTGCATCACTTCCCTCCTTCCTCCAAATTCTCTACGGCTTTCGCTTCTAAATCCCTTATATCAAATCATTCATTCGTTTATTATCTCATTTAGCTTAGCATTTCTTCACTACCCTAATGGTTGCACTCTTTCCATCTTTATGCATCATATTGCACTTCTTGCCATTGCATGCAAACACGCATTAGAGTAGTTAGAACTAGTCCTCTATCCCCCAGTCTCACTCCATTCCTGACTGTCAACGTCACACCCACACTCTTCATTATGCAATTGTCAGTAGTAATGACTGAAGAGAATGCAGTAATACAGTTAGAATAGCTGCGTGGCACAAAAGTGAATGTATTTGCACTAATTTTGAAGCACACAGTGGCATGGCTAGTGTAACGAAAAGAAGAAAAGCAGTAATATAACCACCATGGCTGCCTGTTGAAAAGCGTTTGTAATTATAATGCATTGATGGACACTATATGCGACACGATGGAATACATTGGAATTCAAAGCGATGGGAGAGGTGGTGCCATGAGAGTAGGGAATGAGTTAAAGGCGGGAAGAAGCAGATGGAGGAGGTAGATGTAATGATAACGGATTAATTGACCAATCCTTGGTCTATTTCTACGTTGGTGGTTGGGTCAAAGGAAGAGTTGTGTCAACAGAAAAGCTTAAATTGACCGAACCCGAGGATTAAGATGAGACTGAGCGCGCTAACAGGAGAACCACTAATTACCTCCTTGTCAATGTGAGTAATCCTGTTTAGTGTTGTAGGGTAGATTTAAACGGTTTTTTTAAAAAATGCGTATTATAATTAACCCATTAACTATGCTTCAGCTTATCATGTTTTTACTTTTACCTTTCCCCTAACATGCTCCCTCAAAGTCCAGCCTAGCGAATAGAACATAACCAGCTTTTAAAACGCATTTTCATTTACATAAAAAATATTATCAGACAAATGTACACAATCCACAGCCGTGACATCGTAATGTGTCATTACATATGAGTGGCTTAGGCAAAACTGCATTTTCACCATCTAATTGGTCGTTTTGTACCGTATGACGGTAAAAAGGAACAGTTCAAAAGTTACAGTTACAGCAAAACGTTAACTCCTTGACCTCTCGTAAATTCAATCTAAACTTACTTTTCATAACCTAGATTACCTGATTTCGAAGTGGACAGTAGCCTAGAACGTGATAGTAACAGGAATAAGTTGCAGTGATTAAATGCGGTCATCCATTGCTTTTAGTTAAGTAGGTAAACGGTGCCATTGCATACAGAGAGGCAGTCTCTAGAGTTTTCCAGGTAAATACCCTGAAAATGTGCCAAATCTTAAGTGACATCTCATTCCAAAGGCGGAAAAGTGCAGACACAAAGTAAGAGAGCTCAGTTTGGACATAAAAAACCAGACACGTTCGTTATTTATGCTTTCCATCTGTGAAGGAACATGAGAGCTCACTTAGCTGATCGTTTGCTTTTCTTCTCCATGCTCTCCTTATTTCGGCCTATTAATGAAATATTCTGATGCAGCTTACTGAGCTCCATCCACATTTCTTATAGTACTAAATAGAGAACACTCATTTACTGCAATGCTGAGATCTGGCTCACTGTACTGGCGTAACGAAAGGAAATCAAAATCATCCATTGGTTAAAAGGAGAATAGAGGAATGGTCTAGAAAACTACTTAGCGGAATAATGAATCCGTAATGAATGCACAAGCCAGGGATGTTTACATTAGGATGAATCAATTAAGGGGTGAATAAAATGAATGAATCTATGATAAATAAGTGAGTGCTGAATGACTAAAGGAATTCTGACCTTTAATGGGCCTTTGTCTAACCTTCTAATCTACAATGCTTGCCCAGCACTTAGTCATTTAGCTTATATTGTGATTTACCACTTTACATTTCAAACACTTCAGTATGTGGCGCAGTTTCATATTTTGACTTTATTCAACCATTCAATCCACCCACATATTTATTAGCCGACTCTCCTCTTGTTAAGTGAGCAAAGAGGCGATATCGTATGTGCGAGAAAACCTCATCCTTAGCTGGTTGATGGAATTTGTAGCAATTTGGAAAAGATGTGCTTTTATAAACCTGTTACAGATTGTGGCCAATTAAAATTTACCCAACATCTTGTGGCATGTTTCGATGTGTTGACAAGAGGTTTGATAATTGATTGATTACAAGCTTAAATGAATAACTACTAGTTAGGTTGGTAATGTATTATTCTTTGCACAGAGCCAAAATAATTTTCCTCTATGGGATGTAAATTTAGTTTTACGCTTCTTTTATATTTCACGGAATTTCGCTAAATTAAATTGATGTATGAATGCATACAGGTAAAAAGCACGATTTCTTGATAAAATAGCAGATGGCCTGTCATCATGAGCGTGGCTGAATAACCTGGTGATTATAAGGCGGCAATAGGCCGAAACTGCACGCTGCTTTTCATCTGGCCGTAATGTTATCGCTAATATTCCATATAATTTTTTGGATATTTTCTCTTAACTCATCAATGTCTTGAGAGGATGTAATTAGTCAAATTCAGATAAGGTATACAAGTGGTGCTGATGCAGTGAACATAACTCTTATACTATAATGGACATACAGGCACTCAAATAGACTTCAAAGCTTCCTACAAATGGCAACATGTTGCCTTAAATGAGGAATACCGGAATCATTGGGGATAGTTTGGGCCACCTACATCTGCTTAGATGTTGATCAAATCAATACCATCCGACTAAAAGAGGCACACACGAATGTGCTGAGAAGCTGTTAACCCTTTTCGATATCTATGGCCTCCAGTAGAGGTAGTAGTAAGCGTCGACTGAGAAGAAACAGTCAAATAACTAATGAAAATGCCTTTGGATTAGGCTCGTTGAAGACTCCAGCGTAGCAAAGCTCTGATGTCCATTTCGCCTTGGCTCCTCTATGAAGAAATAGCGGTTAGGTAACAGGGAGTATGAGCAATCCCTGTCCAAGCCGGCAAACATAATTCATGATAAAGAATTTTATAGACTGTCTGGCTGACTCGAATTAGAGGTCTGAACACTGGGTGGAACGAAGGAAGGCTAGGTTTAAATAAGAGAACTTTCTAGGTGGATCCTTCTCTAGTGTAAATGTAAACTGTCAACTCGAATTGACAACTAGCCAAATCACTGTTGTGGAAGGCTAAGACCGGCTATTTGTGAGCCCAAGTCGCTTGAGACTTTCCACTGTCGATAGTCTATGTGCAAAGCGGTTAACTGGCTTGAGTGTTTTCTACGGTTAGCGAGTATATACCCTTGTACTATCGCTAGAAATGTTTGAGTGTGTGGCGACGGATTGTTATTTGAAAGGTTGGCAGCGTGCAAGAGGCTGAGCCAATCGCCGTCAAGAGTGTGAGTTAGTAAAATCTTCATGACATCAGTTAGTACGTAGACTGCATAGTTGCGCTTTCTTCATGTGAATCCATTAGGAAAAAAATTTTAATATCAGATTCGGTTTTGTTTCGTGTAATTTGCAGTGATTAGTTGCATATCCTTCGCTAACGGCTTGTCATAAGCAGACAGATAAACAAGACTGTTCTTAATACGCGTTTCCTTATTGAGCTGATCAGGAGCCCGATACGTCAGGCTTCGTCTTTTCTCTCATCGTTGCCAGAGTTTATACTATTCATTTGACTATCGTAATGCCAATCAGCAAACTATAGTATGCATTTTGTGCATTGGTCTGCCTAAAGTTGCTTCTATTTTGGGCACCCATTCCTCTTAATAATTATAGCTGCTTATATCAGCGCTTAAACTATCTCTAATCAAGAGTAGTTATGAAGAGGAATTGAAGGGCATAGGCGTGGTCTTCAGGCATGTATCTGAGAAAAAGTGGAGTTTTTAGCCTAGAGAGCCCCCAAAGGCTTGCGTCTGGTCAAACGACATGTGAGATCACTACCATAAACTTGGACCCCATACTTTCCGTGAATAATTCTGTCAATGTTCTCTGATGCAAATATTTCTTAGTGTATAGTCCTTACTGTATCAAACTATTTACAGTGGCGTTTCTTTACAGCTAGAGAATGAGCCATAGCGCCATAACTCTTGCAATTAGGTAAACACTGTTAAATTGGTATTGTTAAGAAGCGGAGATATTCTCTGGCCGTTTCATATAAGGGAGTATATGGAACGCCATAACCCGTAATGTCAAACTGCCAAGCAAAGACTCTACTCGCCAGTGTCTGTAGCATCGCCGTAAGCATCGTGGGGGCGAACTATTCTGTCCTCGTAAATGAACACTGAAATGGACTGTAAGGGCTGGCCTTAAAGCAAATTCTGCGCCTAATTTCCCAGTACCACCAAAACAAAGTACGTTAATCAAAATTTGCATTTGTTTGATTAGAGATCGTAGGTGCAACGGCAGTCAGGACTGAGGCATGTTTGGCATACAAGACAGTTAGCACCTGTCCAAACCGCAGTAAGATTTGAGTAAAATCACATTCTAATGAAAATCTCTGGCAAACTACGCCTTTTATAGTCTGTTAAATGTACAGAATCCCGCAGCAGAATCGTTTTTTAAGTCCTTATTCCCTTTTGTTTCCTCAAATTCTGAGAGTAAATGCAAAACCGGTTTTATTTGTTACATGTTCTTGAAATCTTGGCATTTCTTACTTCTATCGCTTAAAATTATGCAACTAAGCATTTGATGTAACGCTATGAGCACTATTGCTGCTCTCTGAGGATGGATCGCTTTTCAACAAAGGTATTAATTAATGCAATGCTAGCAGTAGAAGGGAGCACAACTATGTCAATCAAGTCCCTCTAACGTTAGAGGCAGACCTCGCACACAGCAGCTTGCAGTTTTAAAAGCTATGTAAGGAAGTGATTCTAATCTTCCATGAAAAACCTAAAAATGAGGAAGTTGGTGATTAGGAATTGCATTGCAAGTGCAAGCTTTCGGTTATAAGTATATGCACAAATCCGGCAAGAAAAGGTGGTCTTATATCTTAGATGAACAAATATGTTATACTTTCCTCCAATGAGTCTCTTCAACACAGGGCTAAAGACTGGGGTAGTGCCAAAAATTACGGAAGCAATAAGGTCAGAGGTACAACATAAGGTGGGTCCCTTGAACGCCCACTTCCTTCCCAGTTATGATAATGGCATAACACTCCAAAATTCATAGAAGGAATAATGGCTTTCTAATTATTGCCAGCGAACTTTTACCTGCGCGGATGAACAATTAGTTTGATGTCATCCCAAACCACCGCAAAATTCTTCAAATAAGCAGGCCTAAGGACCAAGTTTAACCTTGGCTGGGTGAGCAATTTTTGGATTTATGGCCATTTAAGTATCATTGGGTTAAATATGGTCATGCTATATGCAATCGACGTTGACTTAAATTTGCATCACTCAATTGGCACCGAAACACACAGCGACACATTCAACACCAGAAGGAAATTTGAGATAAACCTAAAGATATGTTGATGCTCTTTCAAGGGAATGCAACGCAACTTTACTAACTCTTTCGTAGACCCAACAACAGTGACCATTTTGTGCATAGCCTTTGTCTTATAGCACTGGAATAGGGGAGGCCCCGCTGAAGGGTAACTGATGCAGGTAAAAGTACAATTTCAGTTGGCACAGAGATCAACCATATAATTAGCTCGCCCTCCACTACCTACTCGCTCTACCTTTTTCCCTCCCATCCATTTTCTACAGTCTTTCTCATTTCCTGCCTGCCATATGGTAGCACTTCTACATCCCCACAACTATTCACGCCCGTGAAACTTCCTTATTTCTGCTTCTGCAATTTCATTCCAGACTTTTGACGCTAATTTACCATTGTTGATTAAATGCCACCTCACATAATCACCATCAAACTAAAGCAATCACTTGTTTAGGACCTGAAATTTTTTACTAACAATCGATTTGCCAGCAGAGCAGTGATTGCAAAACTAAATTGTTTTTTGAATGTATCGAAGAACCCAATGAGGAAACGTGGTGAATTTCATGGGTTATGCTGACTCCTTGGGGTAACATTGGCGTGGATGGCGTCAATTATGGAAATTTGCAGCCACTTGTAACTTGTGTTGCACCCGTCCAAAATTTAAGCAGTCGCTCCACCATTGCTTGCGTATCTTGATAATTAGGATTCCACCAGTAACAATGATCCAAGTTCGTTACCTATGAAGTTACACACCAATAACACCAATGCTACCGATTTCAGTTCCACTTTTATCTTGAGTTATTCGTGGCTGCCATTGCCAACTCTTCCGCAACCACATAATCTACAATTTTTATATCAAGCTAAAATGTCCTAATTCTGAAACTAAATTAATGCCTATGCTTCCATTATTTGTTTGAGGGGCAGTGAGCGTCTGTGCTGCAAGGACTTGCTGATGGGGCAGAAGGGAAATCCAAAAATAGTGTTTTACATACACCACTTCACAATATCATCGGGGCCTGAGGGCTGAGTTCCTTTAAGGAACCCTTAAATTATCGTTAGTGGTGTTTAGGTCACGAAAGTAGCTAGGACTGTATACATGAAGACACAAAGCTACGAAGTAGTTCCTTCAGTTTTTTTTATTCGGTGCGTTCGGTAATAAGGAAAGCCAAAAAAAGGCAGATAGGGCATGTTTACTTATTTCGAATGAGATTTCTCTGCTAAACTAAGCACGACCTTCCGGTTCTCAAAGAAAAGCACGGCGACTAGATACTTGCCATGTTGGTGAGTGGTCGAAAGAACTATTGCACCCGCACTACACTACAGAAAGCATTCCACAAAGGCACACAGCCAGAAGACTTACAATCTGATCATAAGACACGTACTCCTAAAGTACAGAGCTCTAATCCAAAAATCAAGCAATGCTCTATCATTTAAGATGGTCACAGATTGTAAATTAAGAGCGTATTCCAATCCTCTTTAAAAACACGAATGTAGCGGCTAACTCTTTTCCACAGTGTCTACAATAACAGCAAAAAAATAAGTTAATCTCTTCAAATCACAAGACAGTCACATAGCAGGCAGAAAAATATCATGATAAGGAGAATTAGATTAAAGTTTATCGAGAAGCAGACCAGTATCATTAAGTAGGCAGATTCGAAAGTCCCATCAGTCGTGAAGCGAAGTAGCGTTCTGCGCAATTATGGCTCTCTCGCCTATAAACTATCACAATCACAACAAATAACCACACATTCATCCATCAGCCATTGATCATTCCCAATTTCGACCTTATGAAGGCACACTACCAGATGGATGTGAAGCCAAAGTGCGGGCACTAACGGGAGAAAACTACCACTGTGCTGCATAATAATGCTTTTAATATTAGACGAGCTAAGAAGACGTGTATCTTTCATCAGTGTTTGGTTTTATCCATGCTGGAGGGTAGATCGGAATTTACACCTCCTGCCCTTTAATAAACCCATTACAGCTTACTTATTTCATATCCGTTAGCCAATTCATCCACACTTTTAAAAGCCAATCCCAGGAATGCATTTAATGCTAGTGCCTACTTAATTTAACTTTATTGCTTCTAGAGCATCTTATCTCCAAATAGATGTATAGAATCGACTGTGGTTAAATTAGTGCAAAAAGTGGTTTCAAATGCCTAATTGAATATTTTTATCTGCTTTTTAAGCACAAAGGCCTTTCTTTAATACTCTTCGGCTGCATCAAACGGAAAGGTTTGTCCGTAATTGTCTCGCGTTCAAGAAGATATTAACAAATAATAATTTTAGCTCCATTTCATCATTCCTTATGAAGTCATTCCCTTCTAAAACAAAGTAGGCGGCAACTTAGAGGTGCGAGTAATGAATTTACCAAAATCAAGTTGTAACAGACGACATACAAAGCAGATATTGTCTTTTGGGTACAAAGTGGTACGAATTTTAGTGGTGAATGGCTGTTGAGTGAACCGTTCAAGTAGGGGTAACTGATGACTTACACTGGAATGCGAAACCCATTTCTCATCACCAGTTAAAAAATAAACACTTTATAAAAATTATCACGTTTTTGTAAAGAGAGTAAAGGCTAGGAGTCTTTCCAGTACACTGAAATTCAATGGCATAGTAACCACAATCTTCCCAGTAGATAAGAAAAGTCATTTGTAACACAAAAATTGCACATTACTTCGCTAAGTATTGATACGCGAGTTTTCATCCTCATAAGCACATTGTCTTCCATCCCTGGTGTGATTCATCTATCAACCGCTAGAATCAAGTTCTTAATCCATTTCTACCTCAGCAAAAAGTTTGACGAGGAGGATTAATCGACCGACCATCATCTAATGCTTTACAGTGTGTAGAAGGCATGGCATACATTTCACAAGTTCTAATGAAAGAAGTATTTTCTGTCGTTATGGGTAAAAATCCCACAATCATCTTTGGCCATCTGATGGTAGCTACACCCTCTCATGAGAGGTTTTATGGAAAAGGTCAACTTCTAATGGGGTGAATAATCTTCACCATTTTTCAAAGACCCATTAGCTGAACTTACTACTTGATCAAACAGATGCGGAAACCAGTGACTACTTTAGGTGATGGGCTGATGCCAGCTCCCCGCATTCTGTACAAGACGAAACGAGATAAGGAGCGAGATAGATGGGCCCTGTTAATTTCATTCACGCAATCCTTCATCAAAAAAGACTGCCATGAAAATTGACAGATATGGCCTGTCAGACATCACTTGGATGAACTTGTAGTTGTCAGAGCCACATCTCGCCCATGTTACGGGCTAATTATTTCGATTTTCGTAAAAACTAAAGTGTCAGTGCTTTGGCTTTAATCCACTGCTCAGATTCTTTAATCGTGAAGTCTGTAAATAGATTTTTTGCAACCAAATTGGGTGCCAAGTACCAGATACCGTTCCTCTCCTAAATCTTAGTCTTGAGTACAAATTGCCTGCCAAAGTTCACAGTAGCAATAGCTAATCGATCAATTTAGCTGTGATTACTATCAAACCAGTCATCATGGGCTGCTAATAGAGCTTGTCACACATTTGTGACGTTCAGCCTACTTAGACACATCATGGAGTTGCCCTTTGGTGTTGCTGGAAATAAAAGGTCTAAAAAGAGAAAACAAAATTAGAAACAATGTCCCTTCTACGTTCTTTAACCTATCCCTTTTTGCCGGATCGTTGATTGAAGGAGAGATCTGAGACAATGATGTGCAAATTCCCATAAGTTTTCAGCCCGATTAGTTTCGAGCCAAGTGTGTGATACGAGGCATGTAGCTAGCACACAGGTCGGAATGGATTTACTTTTGACAGGTCATGTGCCTTGACATAACTGGCGAAAACTAAGGTAATAAATTCGTAAAGGCAACACCTCTATTAACTCCCTGATCGCAATTGCTGAGTAGGTGAGATGTTAAAGACTGACCGTAGACGACAGTAATTAGAGGACTGAGGATTAGCGCTGGTCCGTTTATTGATGAAAATCTTAGAGAGGCCATCTGAGGGAAAAACATTTCAGGTGATCAAATGCTTGACGCTACTGAATTATTTGATTGAGAAAAGGCCCTTTCAAATCTCATAAAATTTTGGTGGTAAAGCAATATGGAAGGCAAGAAAGAAAAAGGACAGTCGACTGGAGTTTATGGATGATAGCACTATCGGTAGTGAAATTAAATTGCTTTGATGGCATATGATTGATATTGTTCCAACAAATGTAAATGTTAGGCAATAACACTTTTTAAGCAAGTGTCAATCCATAGTGCTTCACAATGGCTCTTTAAGTGTAACCCTGACATTGGTTACATTTCATATCCCAATTGCTTAAAGAGGATTCCCACCGACTGAATAATAAACTGAAAATGTAGAGTTACAAAAGGAAGATCATTAGGAGGGTGAATTAAGATGCTTGAATCGGCAAGCAAAGACCTTATAGTACGAAAACCCACCTCAGCTAATTTTGTTAAAATTTAAGCACTATTTTAGATCATCAAGGTGTGCGGAAAGATCATTGGTTATTTTGCAGTTGGTTTATTTTTGCACAAGAAAGCACCCTTGAATACAAAACTAAGCCATTAGGTGACAAATCCGGTAACCAAACGCTGCTATACTCAATTAATTAGATGCGTGGGTAGTTGTGAGGAGCAACTGAATGCGTGCTGCATCCAGCAGACCAATCAGATGCATAGCAGCAGTGGCCTATCTTAAATGGTCACGATGAGTGGCTTTGGAAGGATGTCAAATTGGTGTTTATCGTCCTCAAAATCAGAAGTCAAAGCAGTTCTTTGATTAATACTTAAGTGAATGTTTGATTTCGAAACCCGGTGCTCATAGAAGTTTGCTCACCATCCACTCATACATATTTCTGTCTAAACAACATTTATGTCAACATGCAAGCATTTTTCGTACTTGAAATGATTATCCAAAATTACATCGCCAGCGCCAAAAATGAGCTGGAGGACATCTTAGATATGGCTAAGCGTAAGGCATGAGTGTGTGCATTTTGGATTAGTCGTCAGTAAGGGAGCTGCTTTGGTTTCAAGGAAGAACATTAGTGTTCTTTGTCTACTATATACACGCTCGGTGTTGTGCTGCCTAGGAACGAAATGAGAGTAAATGGTCTCACATTTACATCATTATTAAAAGTGGTCCCTCAAAATCGTTAGCAAGGTAGTCACTTGCATCAACTTCCGTCAAATAATTTAAAACATCTTGCAGCGGACTCTTCTTGCCCGAAAACCCTCTCATCTCAATACGTCTGTTTGGGAAGTAAAGACCATATCTTACGGGCAGATGCACAATGCTTCTGGAAATATGCCAACCTGGAATTGCTAAAAATCCTAGACAGAAAATAATTGCCTCTAGAGAGGCCTGCTTACGTCGCATTAAGTAGGATGTGAGAAGCAAGAATTTTACAGGAGGAGGCAAAATGCTGCATGGCAGGGTGGGCAGTGCACAGGATAAGAG
>CABFON010000220.1:0-12803 GCA_900683695.1 Echinococcus oligarthrus
CGCCGCTCCACTAGTTCCCGCAGCTCTGCCATCTTCTTCTATCGAGGAGAAACCAAAAACCAAGGTTATTCAACGTTTAATTTCCTGGATTACAAATATACACTAAATTACCTTGTAGGCTCCTGTGACGAAAGACTCTTTGTCTCCGTACTTTCCCTGCTCCGCCTCTAGTTCGCGCTGAGCTTTGCGCTCGGTGAGGAGCTCTTTCTCTAGCTTTCGCACTGCTGAGGCTTGCAACAACTTGCCCACGTACTTGGACTGCAAAGAAGAGAACGGGTATCAGTAACCTCCCAGTAACACCTACAGTTTATGATATCCTAGCAATACCCTCTGAGCAAAGCCTGCTTAGTCAGGACCGGAAAGTAACTGTGTAAATCAAACTACTCCTGCGTGCCAACTTAACATTGAACCTCTGCCACTTCAAATATTAATTCTTTTTATGAATATTATAGCAACATAGTATTCGGTTCCCAAAGAGATTTAACGACACCAGCCTTACAGGCTCCGCATTAGTGTTGCCGCATTATACCAACTTCGTTGCCTTTAATGGCCCTATAATCCCTCCGTGCATTCACAGGAAAGCCGCATCCAAAGTCATACACCTTGAGATGCCTTCCTAAAGGACTGAGAAGCTACCGAAATCTTGAAATCGACCAGATTAAATGTCCTTACAGTGCCAAGATCTTACCTTAATGGAAGAGAAACAATGTTAGACAGAAATAAAAAAAACTCGAGGAGGCGAAGAGGCGAGAATTAATGTATTCAACAGCTTGAGAGATCTGACCCACCACGCAGGATATACAGTAATGATGACAGCAAGTGCACTAGAAGGGCTTTCAAAGGTAAACTCTTGTAGGCGATCAACATCATTAAACCCTCCCAGCATGCAACATACCAAAACTAGTGTGTTCCTCATGTAAGGAATTATTTTCCTTGTAAAAGGACACAATAAAAAGGGTACGAAGTGTCCGCAATCAAAATCAACTAACCTAAATACAGCAAAAACGGTAAGGAACCAGATTAGACAACAAATAGTAGATGGAACTCCCCATAAACATCATTTGCATAAGAAAGGTCATTGGACTAGTAGTTAATGATCTCAATGCAAAAAATCCCTGGAAAACAAACAAACCTTTCGAGCTGAGGGCAAGCTCTTTTCCAAGAGCTTTTGGTCTTTTTCTCTAGATATTTCATCGTAGACCTCGTCATATTTAAATACAGAAGCGTCTTCCTCAAGCGCTTTTTCAAGATTGATTTTTGTCTAAGGACAATAAATTACTTGTCCGAATCGAATTGTACCGTCTTTCGAAGACTGGCTTTAATGGTTTCCATTTTGACATCGAAATTCGGGTGCTTCTACGCAGAATAAGAGTGACAAAATAATAGACTTACGAATTTAACATCCTCTTCTTCGTCCGACTCTTCAGCAAAGGCATTTTCTGCTGGATCAATTCGGATGGGCTCTTTGGTGGGCTTTTTACTAGGGATGATTAAGCCATATTTCTTTCTGGAAACGCCATCAAGAGACATCACTGCAAGTCTGAAAATACAAGGTGTGGTTTAAAAAAAGGTAAATTTTTCAGCAAATATATCCCCATCCCAGGCACACAGCCAAGTGTTTATACAAGTACATTTTCGTGCATTTAAAGTACTAAGAGTGAAAAAGGTGAATTCTACAACATTCAAAGGTACAAGAAATAGCCCCGAGGATCAGCAACGCCCTAAATCAGCAGACAAAACACATACTATGGCAGCTTTTAGATAATCGCCTAAAAATCAACAAGTTAAAACAAAAAACAAAGAAGTTTGCAAACAAATAAATTTTAGATACAATATCTAAGTATTATAACTAAAAATCTGCTGAATTTAAAGTTTTTGCTACTGTGTGATTTGTACACGAGTGTTTCCAACTTGGGTATGCATAAATCACTCTTAATATAAGAAACGATAAAGAAATAATGACCAGCTAAGAGTACGAATTTTCTTACTGAGTTACTCATTATTTTGTTGATTTTTGTTAATCACAAATTGCCATCATCTGACGCTGTTTTTGACAATTCATTCCACTTATTTAATTTAAGTATAAAATATGAATAATGAAAAAGGGAAAATCGGTGTTTAACACGGACAATGTCTAAGCTGTATTTCCTAAAGAAGAGCCATAAATTTATTAAAATTGTGCAGGATTTAGGAAGGTTGTGATGTTATGCAATTGCTAGATTTCCGGTGCTACAGCTAGTTCCTTACCACTTTCAATCATGCTGAAGCTAATAATATTTTTGGTTATTAAAAAATCTAGCAAGTGAGTAAGTACATTCTTTTATTTGAACTTGCAAATTGCAAAATGGCTCTTTGGTTAGACACAGTACCTAACATTAGCATTTATGGGATGCGAATTCTGTGCAAAATATCGCTTTTTTCTATGAGATCTTATGTATCATATGAGTGTATTATGCGGCTCTTATTAAAAGAAAAACTTGACTTTTTTAGACGTTTGATTTGTATTAGGTGCTTAAACAATATGATTTAATAAGGGAAACATCTTCCATGCTAGGCACCAAGATTTGTGTAGGGAATTTGTGTTAGTTAATTTTTAATTTTTAAGAAGTAATTTAAAACATAATTTTCTAGCTGAGAGTTCATATATTGTTATCTCGCAACTTTTGTTCCCTTTTTATATTGAATGAGTGAACGCTTGTATCACCACCCTACCTGATGATAACAGGAAGAAATTATCTAAAGGAACAAAGTGTAATTTTCTTTAACGTATAATTCCCACATTTAACATTAGTTTTTAGAGTCAGTAGCAGCCATACATTCCGCTTTTATCATTAGGTTTAGGATGGCCTCGGTCCAAACTTTCCTTAGATTATCCTGTCAAATCACCAACCCAAATAAATTCATTGACTCGGGAGCACATGAATTTTAACCGTTACAGAAGAAAAAACAAAAGTGTGACTTAGAAGGTGGGAAAATAATACGTTGCTTAACAAAAGTAAAAAAATCCTTGTAGTCATATGTGATCGCTATTGATATTACGACATTTCCGTAAGTCAGGGAAGGATAAGTTAAGTGATTTATTGACGACCTCTAAATGACTCATGAATCCGACAAAAAACTTTAAAAGTTGCTAATTTAATAAATCCCTGCTACCTTGTTTTAACCAACATTGTCTACAACAAACTCATGGCAATCAAAGCGTCTTGGTTCCCCAGTCGGTGTTGGCTATTTTGATCAGAAGTTCATAAACACATCCCCTTCAAAGGCAATAGAAGACTTTAAGCAACTACAAGATGTTGTTTAGCCTAGTGCTATAAATCATGAGAAGACAAATCCAAAACAGTTTTCTGGGGTATCAGAAGTCTTACCTTCTAGGAAAAAAACCCCAGGATGTAGGATGCCCACCCGGGTAAAATTTTTGGATGTTATTTTACCAGTTTGACCCCTTCGAAATCATAACTATGGCCATGCAATACAAAAGAAGAAGTGGTATGCTTTACTTGCTCTTTTCTTGCTTACAGATTTCTGAATCTTTCGCTGTCGTGGGCTACGAAAGACGTTCAGTACCAAGGATATATGGCAAGGAGTTGCCCAGAGCCCTGCCATGTACCATTAGCAAATAAACTTCAAATGTTTTCTTATGCATCGGAAACCTTTGTAGTGTAAAAACCAAGGTGCAGGCTATCCTAGAGATATCCATCTTGGTGGATTTTGCGGGGCCGCCTCCATCAGTTCCATATCTTCAAGTTTCCCGGAAGCAAATACTGGAAGCATAAGTGCAATTCTGTTCATAAAAAAAAAAGGTTAGTTTTTTCCATTTGCCTTTTACTTTTAGACGAAAAAGAGCTTTGTAAGGTAAATTACTGACGTTGAAATGATGGGCATTTAAACTATCGATTATGGGTAATTTATCGATATTTAATTAAGGCTATTTACCAAAGTAGTTCAATAATTAAATGGCGAACGAGCACTATGATCCAGCATAGTCAAGGGAACTTCAACATTCTGCCTGAATTTTGGTTTCTTCTTCAACACGTGGAAGTCACTGACGAGAACTTTGACTCTTGAAAGTTCTTCTGCCTTGAATTCCTACAAGAGCCTCTCGACGACATTTTCCTTTTCCATCATGGCTAGCATCTGGGACGGTTTTTTTTTCTATCCATCATGTTCGATGTGAGCTAGTGAAGTAGAGCACACTTCGGCACTTTGCCTCATCAATCATTGATAAAACCTTGACCATTGGAAGGGCTTCTCCCCTGAGGTCTGATAGAAGCTTCCCAATGGCTTTCCCCTTTTCCACTACGTCAAACGAGTAGCTCAGTTTTTTCGCTTATTAACAATCAGCCTGTTTTTGTCACATCCATCTGCTAAGTAAAGTAATGTGAGGAGATATTATCTGAATACCACATTTTCCCGTGAGTCTACTCTCTTGATGTACCTTTTCATATTTGTGGTTATATCTTGTGTACACAATCACAGTGAATAGGTGAGAACATAGGGCGATTTAATTAATTCGTATTTAAAATTCCCCAAAAATTGATTTATTTATTAAATAGCTGGCCTTTTTTATGTGCATGGTGGGTTAACCTAACACGGTGTACACTGAATACCTTTTATTAAAAGACGGGTAAGCTACTTTGCACCGACTTTGTCTTTTCCTGCATCGTCATGGCGGAAGACACTTTGGAATGTATATTACCTCCAGTTGTGGTCAGGGCCTACCAACACATCATCGGTGCTAATAGATATAATTTGCTATTTTACTAAAGTGGTCTCTCTTTTAACACTGTATTCACGGGATCAGTAATACTGACATATACGAAGAGAGGTACTTTTATGCATGTCACCTTTTTTAAGCAGACTCACTACATGCTAGTCATAAACTATGTCCTCAGTTGTTCCACCTGGTTCCTTGTGAATGCTCCTAAGACAAATGGTCTAGGAGTCGTATGAGTGAATTCGAATGTTGCCTCATCTTATTTAGCGAGATAAGTACTCGCTTTTGTATATTATTCAAATTGCAAATCGTCTTTACAGAGGGCATACCTTCGAAATGGGGAAAAACTGTTCTGTTTAACTTAATTTTATGCTATTAAAATAGAAATACTATTTGCCTTTGTTAAATCAGTGATTGATGCTTATTTTCTTCCCGTATTCCAGTAATGTATCATATGGTATCAGAGCCTTACACGTAGAACTCCAGTCCAATCATTTGGATCAGATGTTTTTATGCCCCAACTCTGCCATTTGTGACGCTTTTTGGTCTAGAAAGTACGTTGTTCATTTTATTCTCCTGATTTCGTATTGCTGATAATTACATTCATTTATGCCTTTCTTGGTAACCATTCCTAGTACAGAACGCCATTACAACTAGTGTCTCATTAAGTGCTGAAAAAGAGCCATTCATATATCACCAAATAATGACAATTTTTATGCCAGATTTTGCAATATTACCACCAAAATTCTAAATGCGACTTAATTGTTCTTCGAGGTCATATACCTATGAAATGGTTTCAGCCTACGCTCTTTTATATTTGGTTGTACTGTAGACAGTAATTCTGTTCTGCGATGAAGGTTGCCCCAAGGAGTACTTGGAAAATTATAATTAGTCGGAAGAAATTTAATTGCTACCATCTTCCTCTAAAAGAGGCCACTGGTTATGAATGACTTGAGCATGGGATTGGCCTTCCTTCCAAATGCCTTTTTTTCTTATCTCAAATGTGTAATGCCAGAAACACACTTGCCAGCTGATACGCTACATGATCGGCTAAAAGTTTAATGTGGGAAGGAAATCTAACAACATCAACTCCAGTCAGTTGGGACTATAGCATGTTTAATTATCCCAGTGAAATCAGTGCATTTGCTCACTCACTTGAATTTATTTGTTAAAGCCATATGATCGCATTATTATTAATGTAAACGCTTCCATATACGTCGAACGCACGCAGTCGTAGGTGCAGTTGCGTTAATAACGATCTAAATGCACGAGCTCTTTTATTTTTATTCCTGCTCGGAAATATTATGAGGGATTGATTTGCTTTCCATTGGTGGCCTTGCTTCACTTGAATTGGCATGCGGATTCTCTATAATGTTAGTAAATCGATATTGGTTCCATCATTACTTTCACAAGACTTGTACTTAAAGAGCACTACTGACTTTGACAAGCAAGATCTAGCTTAGTTTGACTAGGGACATAAGGAATAAAAAAACTCAAACTCTATATCGTGGCCAAAATGATAAACTTGTAAGGCTTATTATGAACTATCCGAAGTATGGGATTAGATTGCAAAACTCGTGTGGGCTAAAATGTTAGGCATCTAAGCAAATGAAGGTACAGAGCATCCAAAAGTCGCTAGAGCAGTTATGCTAGCCATTCTATTAGCTACTCCCACTCACGAGACCGTGAATTCTTCACATGCCAGACAGAGTCCTTGGGAATTTCGGAAAAGTACTTGCATTGAGAAGCAGCCATGACTCATTGAAATACTTTATACCCTCTTCAAGCATTCCTGCCACGCGAATAGTCTAGATCATCCATTTACCAAACACCCATCTCTACCATTATCTTGACTTCATTCACCCGATTTACCTCATATGTCCTGCTTGCATGATTGTATTCGTGGGTCGCTACTTTAAGGTTAGACCAGTGCGATTAAACGATTTCATTTCCGTTAGCAAATCCAAATATCCTGACAAAAGCAGTAAGTGGAATCGGCCAGGGCTACACAGTTTTATTAGGAAACATCTATTTAAATGGACGGATTTTGAAATTTGCTTTTAAAGTGTAAATTCATAATAACTCAAAGAGTAAATGCTTTGTACAGGCATTCGACTGAGTTGCTGTTGAATAAGCAAACAAAATACAGGCCTGTAACTAAAAATATTTTGATCGTTGCATTCTGCTATTTGTGAGGTAATACCGACAATTCACCAGTGCCGTGGTTAACCCGTACATTCGTTTTGGATCATGGCGACAGCTAAATGCACAGTAGTTTAGCAGGATCAGACTTCACGACTTGCTGCAATAATTCATGTAAATACACTATTGAATAGTTATGCTTATGCGGGGACCAGTAGAATTCCGCTTCATTCTCTGGGGTTATTGTTGCTGCTCTAAAAATTTTCAAAGGGTAGTAGCGCATGTTCTGCGTATTCCCGTGCCAGACAATATCAATATATCACGTACTGCACAATGTACTTAATGTTCTGGATTTCTACAGAACAGTTTTTTGCTTCCCATTCCAAGTCAATCTGTTCTTGTTTGTTCCCTTAAACATGGGTGACGTTTCTGTTCACTTTTACAAATAATTTCCTTATTAGAATCCACTTTTTTATTGTCTATTTGTACATAGCATTTGGGGTATCACCAATGCGCCGCGAAACTAATGACCTCAAATGTATTACGAGTTTAAGTAACTCGAAAATAGCTAATCAAACGTAATTGCTTACACGCAATCCAGAACAAACAATGGCTCTGGCAATTACTAAGCCTAACAATTTACCCAATTGCTTAGATCTATTTAGGCAAATAAATCAATGCTTCCTCCCAGTGTTTACAAATATTACCCAGTAATTAGATGATGTTGGGCCTAATTGATGTAAAGCACCGAACCTACTAAAGTATCTGAACTACGCAATGAGCTCTTTAAAGCTCGAATCTTTTGACTTTAACATCCAAATTTTTGCAGTTAACAGCATATATACGTCAGTGTATAATTTATTCTAGTAATAAAAGCCATTCATACAGACTTACATGAGCCTCAAGTGATGACATGTGTTTGGTACTACTTGGATACTAAAATTACACTTTCTAAGCATTTTGTGGACAAAAAACAGGCTTCGGTCCCAATGCATGGTGGTTATTTTCGTCATAATTACAGCTGAGTTAAATTTTTAGCCGACTAGACACCATACCGTGACTTTTCGCAGCATACTTAAGCGTTACCTCCAAATAAGTCAATATGTAGTGGCCAGAGCGGAGCTTTATATCCCCTCTAAGGCTCTGCAAGACGATGATAGGTTGTAGTCTGGATAGGTCTACAACCGAGTTTTCTTTGCCCTAAATGCTACTAATTTTCTAAGACGTGATATTTATTAGTTAAAGGAAATGCCAAATCAGATCATGAAGTTGAAGATGTCACACATTTTTCTGGGTACTGCTTCACCAGTCACAATATAACTATTTTTAGTAGTTTTGAAATACTGAGCATACTACTGTAAATAATAAAGATGCTACCTTATAAATTAATTATTTGACGTCAAAACCAACTGCGGAGTAATGCATACAATAACCCAAATTCATCTACTGTTTTTTCCTACCATTTCGCATGCATCACTTGTCAAAACACTAGTGCTTTGCTGCATCAAAAAATACTTTTCGTAAACTACACGCAATTTGGATTGGAGTTATTGTAGAACAACTTTAAATTTAACCATACTTTTAAAATCTAACGTGGTTCGATTTATTTTAGCACTTTATGCGTAGGCTGCCAAGACAGACTTTGTTCATTGACTACCTTTAGCATTGACTTAATTAAAGACAACTGAGGTATACTGGAATGGCCAGAATTTGAACCAAGAAACTCTTCCCTTCAAACACTACACCCATTGCCGTGTCAACAAAAACATCCTGGTAAGAGGGCCCTAAATGGCAGGTTTTACAATCTTCTTGTTATCAGTTTATGTATGACACTTGAGTTGGACTCCGTTGACTTCCTTCCACGACCTCTTCTTCCCAATTGATGTAAGCGCAAAAGGATTGCTTCCTCACCAGTGACGTTAAGTTCCTCATCTTAAGGAATAGAGTCATCTCTATCATAGCAATCATTACAAAATAGCACTTTAAAGCACTTCTCCACGCTGTCTTTCGATAAATGCGAGACAAAATTCCCCTTTTAAGACAGCTAAGTTCATATCAAATCTACTTAGACAACTGTCAGGTAAAAACATTATGATGTGTTCAAAATAATACAACCCAATATAGGATACCGCATTGAACAAGAAATGGAACTAGCATTTTGTTCTCTTGATGCTACCACCTTGTTTGCATATTGTCCACTGAAAAATCATAAATGAAAAAGGCTTAAGGCATCAACCCTAGAGGACCTCAACCGCCTCAGGAGCCTGAAAATATCCTTGATGCAGAATGCTCCAGGATAAAGTCGCAGCCAACGATTGAGTGTGGTGCAGGTTGAGTTTAGCAGATCTCATTATTGCCAATCAAGTGATCATAAAATTTCCTCGTTTTTCTTTAAGCATTAGAAAGTCTTCAGAACCACCCTTTTGCAGATCACTCTCCCTTAGCAAGATCTCGCGCAACTAATGGCAGCAAATGAGTGAAATCAGAAGATAGAAGGTTTTCCTAAACAATATGTTAAATCTACTGAGGTAGAGACTTTTCATCACCTAGAAGTCCTCATCTTACAGTCCAGAATAGCTTTTACCCGTGGCTCCAAAAAATCCTATGCCCTTATTTATGCTTTAGGCTTTATTAAAAATACGCTAAGAAGGATAAACCAATAAACAATGAATAATTTGCTTCAAGCAAATGAGAAAAATTGAAGTCATGAGCCAGTCAATTCACCTGAATGATAGCAGAAAAATTTGACGAGTCTTACACCGAATAAATAAACAATGTTAAGACGATATACTTTGGGAAAATTATTTATGTCCAGGATTTGCCTGTTTTCGGCCATAAAAAGGTGAGCCGTTAGAGAAGGAAATAGCAAAACGCCTTGATACTTAATTAAAAAACAGGGAAGTGCACTTTTCAAATAAAATCTTCTTTTGGTAGATATAAGATGCAAGAATTTAGATCTACATTAGTCTCTTATGGCAAGTAAAATAGGACACAACAATAGAGTAGAAAAATGTACTATGTGCTAATTATTTGAATTAGTTAACAATAGACAGACAGTTGTGCATCAGGGTCTTCTGGTGTTTTCGAATAACCTTTCGTTTCTGTTTAATTAATCTTAGATTTAATGATCTCATTGCAAATCGGCAGGCATAGGACGCATCTTCACTTCGTGCCCAATGGAAGATCAGGATGGTAAGTGCTAAAGAAAGTCGACCGGTAGAAATGAAAACACGAAAATTTCAACTTAAGAAAGAAAACTATAGAACTTTTGACTGAAAGAGCACAATGAGGGCATAAACAAAGCATTATCGGCCTTGATTTACCTTGAGAATAAGAAATACTTGAGCCGAAATAAAAAAAGAGATGATGGCATCAAAATTTGGAGTGGTGAGTACCTTATATAATGCTGAAGTGCATCAAGAGTGCTGTATGAGTTCTCCTCCAAAATGATTTTTTGCCCTATTTTTAATTTGTTTCAGACTGCGACATACTAGAGCTTCAGACTGGTAAATATTTACGAGTGTTTGGTGGATTATCTGAATGGTAAGTTTTGCTGCTGTTAAACAGTTTCTTATCAAATAGTAAAATGTTTCAACAACCATGAATAAAAACACCATCTTTTATCCACGAAAGTTTTTGCCTATTCCGCAAACAGGAGTGAATTCGTAGCCTGTAGAACTCAACATTTCTATCAAAAGTGGGCTCCAGGAGTGTGATTGGCATCCTCATCTCTCAGACGTACTCTCATTCCGTTCCACTAATCTACGATACAATGAAAATAGGAGGCAGAATTTTTAGAGAGACAGAGGAACTTACTGGTGTCTTGCAATTCGAACTAAATCATAGAACAGTTAGCCCAAGTTTTCTCAGTGAATTTGTCGCTAATTTTTCCGTCATTTTTCGCTTATTTTCTTTAGAGGTGCAGAGTATTACCCGACCATTGAAACCTGTATTTAACTGTCCCCATTTAGCATTGTGTTTTATCATCCAACAAAGTGTGTTGGGTGGAGTAGTCTTTCGTATTTTCCTTTATGGCAATGTTTAGTTTTACAATTTTTTTGTGTGCACATGTTTTCATCCGTAGTAAAGGTCGGAAATTGAGCAGGATTGATGCATGACATAGGGAGAGGAGGGCACAAAAAGAGGTATTTGACTGCTACTAAAGAATCAGCCCCATAAATGGGAGGCATTGCAAAGCATGAGAGTCGTGTCAAGTAACAACTATATCGCCTAGCCATTAGCGCTTCCACGTGTTCTCCAGAGCCCATACCATTGATCAAAGTGACAGTCAACACCTTTGGGCATAAACTACTAGGTAGTGACGATGATGACGCTTCTTATAAACAATTTTATACAACTTGAGTCCATCTATAGAAGGCCTTAAACTAATAACAATAAATAAAATCTAATCTCTGGTTAGAATAGTCATTATAACGTTTGTCAGCATGAACTCCTGCCGTGCTTTCCTTGTACACAGGTACCCAGAAGCCATTTCCGTGAAAGTGTTTAATCCTGACTAACCTGATGTAAAGTAGTAAGAGAAATGATTTATTCCGCAGGAACGGTAATCTCCGGGTGCTCTTATGTCCCCCTAATCTTTCAGTCGCTTATTCGGCTAAAGCAAGACTGAAGTAGGATTGTGCTAGTACAAATTACTGTCCGAATGAACATGCTGGCTCCTGCTCCACCAACGCGCATCCATGAATGTTGTAGCCTGACCTAATCTGCTCTGACCCAACCCTACTTGCGTGTAATTCGTTGCTAGGTTTATTCATTTATGCTCAGCTAGTATACGGGCACCAACGTGGGTTCAACTGAAGGGGAATAGTTACTAAACACAATTGGTAAAACATTCTCTGAGATATTGTGCCACAGCTCAGTGGGAAGGAACTGTGACAACATCTCTCCCTAAGTAGCTAGATTGTTTATTCGGGAATTCCTAGAATGTAGGAACAAATCCTATTCTACCTATTTAATTGCGGCATTTTAAGGTTCTGTTTTTACTAGTCAGGTATATTGATTCTTAGGCCTTTTATTCTGCATGATGACTCAGGTTCAACTTTGGTCGTCATCTATTTAAACAATTCAAAGGAGTAATTCCATTTCTCCCTATTATAATAACACACTTTTAAACTATTCACATCGATGGACAAAAAGTGAGCATTGTCTTCTCTGGCATTGATTCTGCAGCCTCGTAAATCCTATTCCCTTAAAGCAAAAAATGCATTTTAGGGGCAACAAATCACTAAAACATTCAAGTTAGGAGAAAATTAGCCTTTTTGACGGAGTGAGTAAAACAAGGCAGAGACAATTAGGCACTTTTTAATGGTTGTGAGTAAAGCCTTTCTTGAGGGTAGTAAAGCACCAATTTTTCAGCATATTTAGGCTCAGGTCAGATCGTAGTTAATCCTCACTTGTTTTGGTTCTGCCCTCGCTTTTGTTCTTTTTTTTCTTCTTAGAACCGAACTGGAATTACCTTCAAGGCATACAAAAGACTGGATCTGGAATGGAACATATATTCATGTCGAGCAGCTACACAGCAGTACAAAACACACATCGAAATGCACCCGGCATCACAGAGGGAACGGTGTGCTTGGATGATTCATCAATCAAGAAGTGTTCTTAGCTGAGAAGACGTCAAAGGGGAAAATACAAGTGAAAGTAAAGCAAAGGGTCTTTAGAGCACCATGTC
The DNA here is from genome assembly GCA_900683695.1 of Echinococcus oligarthrus. NCBI lineage: Eukaryota > Metazoa > Platyhelminthes > Cestoda > Cyclophyllidea > Taeniidae > Echinococcus > Echinococcus oligarthrus. Next base: position 12,552 of record CABFON010000220.1, read on the forward strand.
TGAAACGAGATAATAACTCCACTTTGACACGGGAAAACAGAAAGTGCACACAAATATCACAGATTGCTTATAAGACACCGGAGGCTTAGTAAATACACGGCCTCAGTTAAGTCAGGACTGGTCGAGGGAGAACGACAAGAAACGGACGTTGCGTTGAAGGACCGAGGGAGGTGCATGCTGAACGAGATCTACTTCAGCAATATTCCGGAGTTGTTAAAGTTGAGAAGCGGGACGATGGGGAAAGTCATGGCG
>CABFON010000221.1:0-12789 GCA_900683695.1 Echinococcus oligarthrus
GTCCTACCACCACGGCTTGTGGTGGCGTGAGAGGGTCCGGCAGACAGACACTCGTTAATTAAGATGGTAGACTAAAAGCAGTGTTTAGGAGAATGCAGAGTAGAGCGTTGAATGGATTTTCCTATGAGTGACTGGTTGAAATTTGATTCCATGGTTACACACAGATTGAAGGTAGGAGGATGGATTGATCAATTGCCTTTTCGGTTCGTCCTTATACCTGTCAGAGCTATTCCAGACTGGAGCCGTAAAGCCTTCAACTTTCCATCCATGCAAGGTCAGGAAGGACTTTGAATACGAGCCTTATTCAAAAAGCCAACTTTATCTTACAAGGATCCATAGAGATCAGTTGTCGAGATTTCACGTTATTCTTTGACAGTCGCCTCAATCTTGCGTTGTACATTTGACTTGAACGACTTGGACCCATCCAAGATGGGGCTACTCACGTTTTCAATCCCCAGATTAAACCAACATTCACCTATGTTAACCTGCGGAGGGGTAATAAATTGGTAATGGGGTGCTAATGAGGTGGATCTGCGGCTTCAGTTTGAATTCAATGGCTGAGTAATAAAAAATAAGCTTTTTAAGGAAACCCTATTTATTGCTTTTACTTTATTTAGGCAGAACTGCTCCAGTGGCTGATGGGGAATGGGTCCATTCAGAAAAAAAGAAAACCCAGCCCTTGCCACCTCTCGTGGGATTATGCGATTTTTCGTTGTCAAAACGGTGCTAATCACTTGTAGGATTATCAATCCATAACGTGGAGGGTGAGGGAGGGGATAGGAGTGGAGCAGTAAATTTTCTCCTCCCAGTGACCTACATGCGAAGCAGGAGTAGTTGTGGGGAGTTGAAGTAGCAACTGGAACCTGTGGAGTGGAGAATATATAAAATCTGTTGTAGGTGACCCCTCGGAATAGTCTCTGATGTCTATTAACTCGATTTCCTGCTTCACAAATGTGACACGTGCTATCATCCAGTTTGAAGCACAGAGATACAACGCAGTTTACCAAAAGCGGAGTGCCACATGATGAGACTGATTAAGTAACCGCGTTTGGAATTCATGAATACGCCCTAGATAAACTAGTAACATCCTTGACTAAGGAAGTTATTTTATCCACTGTAAAGGCTGATCTTCCCGGAAGGTCCTGACGTCGAACTTGTTCAGTAAATCCAGGAAATTTAACAAACTCTTTGGAGTAACCCTTTGATTTTAAATGCAGCCGAGCAGACAATGCCGAATCACCCCTTCATGTGAGGATAAATGCCACCGAAAAGTCGACCATTAGAGCTCATATGACGATCTGCGGAGGCAATGAAAGTGTCGAATTCACATGCATCATAAACTGATGAAGTTCACCCGTCACGCATATGTGACATGGGAAACCGATGTCTTACGTGACTGCTCGTGTATGTCCGATGTGTTAACTTCCTAAAAAACTATTAAAATGAAGTAAGGCGTTAACAATTAGCATACGACATCAATAAGATGGACACAGTTGCTTGCCCTCCCACTTCGTGGCTTTACCTCTTTGTAGCATCACATGACACCAGTCAGTAGAAGGCGATTCACTGACAAGGCTGAATGTAGATCACGTGGCAGTGGCAAAAGTTGTGTATTGCGTTATTAGCAGGTTCGTAAAGTGATGAATGGCCTTGATATGAAAATGTAGGCCCCGTCTCCCTGCCCTGCGCTCTCTCCCACCTTCCCTACTCTATTTCGCATTAGCGTTAAGCAAAACTTGGTAAATCATTCTGTGGCAAAAAGATAAGACAATTATAATTGGGTATACTTTTGTTGACAGGGTTAAATCACTTATTAACCTTAAAAATGCACAAACATAACACAAAGGATAAGACTTTACGTTAGAATTCCAATTAAAAAACTCAAGGTGCGCATTGTTCATAAGCTTTTTCCCCAATTTTTCAAAGATACAAATCTTATACTATCCATCACTATTTAGTGAAAAGCAAACACTTTTCTTCCTTTAATATGTAGGCTTCATTTAAGGTGCGAATTTTTCTTCTTCATTCGGCCTCTGAAAGGAGGAAAATCCCAAAAATATGAAGGCAACCTCCCTCAAGCAATCCGATTAGTCAGGGCCCTGAACAATAACTTTGCATTTATTTGTCCCTCCTTTTCATTCATTGACGAACAAAGGGGGCTTATTCGCCACATGGCCATAAATCTTGTTGGTTAATTTCACGCCTCACTCGTTTGTAGCTACAGCACCGAATGCAGGAGGGAGTAAAAAGTCGTATTTTAGACAGGAAAGAGGATTCTTTAAAGCCTGCCTCTGGCTGGGTTCAGTAGCGGGGCAAATTAAACGCCGCCTCTCAAAATTAATGAACTGATAAATTAATTTTATCTTTGAGTCCACAGATGAAGCAGGTGCAAAATTTGTCCCACGAATTTACAGTAGCTCGGCACATGCCGCCTCATTTAAAATGTCCTCATAGTCTGAGCATGTAAAATGCTATTAAATGTTTTGAATTAGGCTTGTTTTTCGAAAGAGATGGGAAACAGTTACCACGTATTTTGAAGGAGTTTTGTTTTATGCGATGAAAATCAGTTGGTGAAAAGTGCTGTCTTTCCACTCTGCTAAGATCTCTTTTTTAATGCTGGCTTGGTTCCTCCATGACGGAAAGGCTTGAACGATGTGAGAGACGGTACATTTTAAAAGTGGGGCAAATAAACTTGTGTATTTAGTCCGTTATACCAATGTGGCATTTTGGTGACTCTTCATAATGCTCCTCATATGTGACCTAAATTTCTTCTTCACAGAGGAAAAAAGTTAGCTTTTTTAGTTCCTCAAATACCTTGATTAAATTTCGTGTAGGGTAGTTGTCACTATCCAGACGATAGCCCTGATGACTCCTCCCATTACCCATGGTAGAGAAGCCACGCTTTTAGGCGTGTGGTAACAGCAAGCATTCCTGTTGCCTGGTAGAACAATCCTCCCACTAAAGCAATAATCACATCTTGCCCATTTGACACCCTGGCAGCCTATTCAGGGGATTTTGACAGATTGGACACCTGTGACTTGTGACATGCATGCTCGTCTCTCCTACACACATTCAAGAGTTGAAATTCATATTACTGCAAGAGAAGACAAGGAAATTGAATCAAGAAAGACTTTTGTTAATGGTTTCATCGCCCATGATGCAAGGCGGTAATTCGAAAACGCTACTTTTCTAGAAATATTTAATAAACAGCCTTAAATTCTGAGTCAAAGTCTCTCTTTTAAGGTGTAAATATGTTGAATATTAAGCATATTTGCTTTATCCAGTAAAATGCTTGTCCAATGGAAAAATTAACACACAAATGTGGAAGAAATAGTAATTGTTGGTAAAAGCAGACCTTCTGATATAAGGAATGATTATCTTCCCATTCGGATGAGGCACTCATAAGAGGGTCCGACTAATTTTGCACAATAAATTGTAAACACATGGCTGCCTTCCCTCCTCCTGTGGCAAAAGTAGACTTGGGGGTGATTTTTGTGGAAGGTGAAGAGATGCACACGTCTCAAACCATGAGAGTGATGATAGTCTATGGGGTCAGAAATTTCTCTATAGGAGAGAATTCGAAGGGACAATGGAAGGTTTAAAAGGTGCAGGCTAGTTGAGAGCATGTGAGAAAGCCTGTAAAGCCCTCACACGCATCACCTTAACAACTTTCACTCACTCATTGCAGACCCAAGCATCTTTATTTTTTTGTACATTTGATTGAAAAGTGCCTGTTAATTTGGTTGACCTCATGAGCCATCGCATGTGTGTTGGCATTTAAGAGGCGACCAAGTCAATTCGCTTGTCATTGTTGAGAATGGGCAAATAACTACGGAAAGCTTCTTGTCATACCTTACTTAGTTTCCAATTGCAGGGGCACATGATTACGGCCAATTATACATTTTGAGGAGTTTTTCTATAAATGCACAATCTGTTTCTGGCCGCTTTTTCCTGCTTCTATATGACTTGCTCTTCCCAACTGTCAAAGTACTGGTACGTGGGATTATGCCATTGTCTGCTGTTGAAAGGGTGGTTATCACTTAAAGAATAAGGAATGAAGCGAACGCGAAAAAGGAGATGAGGTGGCGGTTGAATTTGTATCTCCACCCCATCTGTCTCAAAGGAGTGATGTAAGGGAGGGGCATTATTCCCACTGGATACCAGCCCTGTCTGCGTTTTCAGCAGCAGATGGCACGACGGATTGGGTTAAATCAAGAAGTTTTGGATGGCTAGATGGCAGACGTGAGTGCTTGACCTTCAGCAAGCATCCCACCCCACGTCATATTTTGAAGGTTAACCAACACAGCAATCAAACTGTCGAGTACCTATCTGATCGCATTAGAGATGGTTAGACCCAAAAACCGAGCAAACACTTTTCTTCCTCTCATGCAGCAGGTGGTAATGCAGTACAAACTTTGTACGAGCTCCGTCTGTTCACTTAAAGACAAAATTAATTAATCAGTCCATTTATCTTGCTCGGCGGTGTTTAATCCACCCCGCCATTTAACTTAACCGGAGGCAAGGTTTAAGGAATCCCCTTTCCTGTCCAAAATACAACTTTGCTTACCTTATGCATGCGGTCCTAGAGCCAAAATGGACTGACGAGTTAAATTAACCAACAAGATTTATGGGTATGTGACAATAATGCTCCCTATATTTGTAAATAAATGAAAAGGAGGTGCAGGTAAACGCAGATGTAATGTCCACGACTTTGCACGGTTACAATGCTTAAGAGAAATCGTTGCTGACTTTCTTAGCCTTTCCACCTTGCAAAAGCAAAATGCAGGAGAAAAATCTGCATCGTGAAAGAAGTATATTTATCGAAGGAAGACATCTGTATACCTTTCACTAAGCATTGGTGGATAGTTATGGATTCACTTTTTTAATTTTCTTTTAGGGAAATTTGGATGTGAGGTGGTATTCTTTGTGTTGTTCTAACAACCCCTTACGCATTCTGAGGCAAATGCAGGCCGGTATCTCATCTAACTCTGCCAACAGAAGGATAGCCCGACAGAAATTTTCCCTTTTTTACTACCTTAATTCTTGTCCTTCCCTTGTGGAGCTTTTAACGGTATTTCTGTGACAATATTTACTGCCTAAATAAGCAATTACCCTTCTAACCCTCTATCACTTGAATGGAGCTTACGTGGATGTATGAATGAATGAATGCTTACAGAATAGACGGATAGGGGATGAATCGACAACATTGGAGTGCAAAAATGGTGGCACAGGGGAATCGACACAAATCATTGACCTTAGTCAAATAACTATAACTCTTGTCTTTTGCAGTGTGGTTGTACCTTGAGGCCAACTTCCTCATCACTACTGATTAGCACATGAGAGGAGGGCATTTTAGAGCATCATTTAGGCCTGATCGGCGCGAACTTAGCGTATTCGTCCGTCTCGCATAAGAGTCCGCAAACAGGACGGAATCGCAGATGCGCTTGAATAGCTGACATGCACAAATGATGGCGGGATTATTTGCTTCCTCTCATTCGAGAAGATTCAATAACTGTTGTTGGTGGTCTACGAGTGGTAATTGACGCACCAACCACGCTTCGGTGAGTGTCGAGGGAGGATGATGTCGCACAAAAAGTGCAGAGTCAGTGGAGCCGATTCTGGTCTTGCATATTGTTGAAACAGTGCGATGAACTACGTGGGCACTTCAAGTTGAGTGGATTACAATTCCTCTAAGTGGCACCACCTTCGGAGTGTTTTTTGTATCCTGACAAATTTTGTTATTATCAGTAGTAGATATTCCACCACACCACGAGGACCTATTCCGACTGCTGGGATCACTTGAGATCATATATTACTCTAGATTATACGATTTTTTAAATATATGCAAAGTTTGTAGTGAGACGACTTAGGTAAATGTAGTATCTTTTCACGGATAAGAGAAAGAACATTCAAACAGTGGTACTGACTTGTTTCGCTTGTCAAAAACAATGCTGTGATCTGAAATGCGCGATTTCAAATACTTTATCTTCTACTCAGTGTAAAAACCAATTTGTGCGATTTTTTTGGTAAAAGGTAAACAATTCCTATCATTTGACCAAGTTGATCACAAAAAAGTTTACTTTTTCCTCTCATATACCCTCGAAATCCCCAATCTGCCAGGTTAATACTGCAGGGGTTAAGGTGGTCCAGAATTTTACAAGGGGTGGAAATTACTTTAACTGATGTTAGCTACACAATAACCAGTTTCCATGTTCGACAAAACAAAAAACAGATCAGGATTGAATTTAGACCTAGCAACACTTTCTTACAAAAAATTTGCCTTTCGCTTATTTACTACTTGAAGACGTTAGCAAAAAATATTTTTTGTTTCAAATCTACTAATTAAAATGCTAAAAACGGAAGAAAAGGAGGAGGACATATAGGAATGTAGGCTGTCCCGTCTCCTTATTTAAGAAAATAAGCAGTGAACGCCAGATTTGTAGTAAATTATTTTTTCATCAAGGTTACTGCCCCAAGTAGCTGCGTACCACGAAGCGGTGGAGAGGTAGAGGAGTGGCCACCAAGAGGGCCGTAAAAGGCTTTCAAAAGGTGGTAAGGCAGAGACCCATATCTAAGACCGTGGCTTCCATTTCATTGAATGGAGCAAATTCTTCTTTAAATCAGTAAACGCCAAGGCCTTTGGTGCAACACAACCCCATTGAAAGAGAAGTAGATTGTGCATTTCTCACTCTCGCTTCCGTTCTCCTCCTTTTAGAACAGAAGAAGTGTGTGATGGATGAAATCTTGCGTTTGCACTGTAATGTGTGGCTTCAGAGTGTGTCAAGGCATACAAATGATCTTATTTTGCTTTTGACTCGTTCTCCTCAGGTATTAAAAGTCATACCCTCTGTCATGTGGCTGGTGTAAACACACCATCTCTCACCCTAAAAGTGTGTTTTGACAAACCCGGATTACAAGAAACATTTGAGAGTCTAGGCATTTGAACTGTATACTCACAGAGTAATCACATAAGTGGCCGCAAATTGTCTGGTTTCATTGCTAGCTTCGTTAAACTGAACGGCCACTTCCTCTATAGAGAATGTGAATAAATTGGCTCACAATTTTTTGTGAATCCCCCTATCGGTGGCAGCTTCAACTTGTGAGGCAAACCTCGCTGATCGACGTCAGGTAAACTTGAGGAGGTTTGAAATCTTTCTACTCGACCTACATGCTTCATGAGACTCCTGAATGATGGCAACAGAAAAATCCAGTGAAGCTTCAGATCACGTGCATAGCAAATACTCCACTAGGTTTGTGGAATTTGCTACTCATCCAGTAAAGGCTAAAAAGAACATTAAATCTGCACCATATTTAAGTGACTAGATCCATAGTTTGAATTTATAACACATTTTATTCCCTCGGGTATATTATAGTAAATAACAAACCCGAATGACATTTTATATATCACTAGATCTCTCTCCAACACTTGTACTTTAGTTTACAATTTTGAAAGGGATAATTGAGGCTTCGTCTATTCAGCATTTTTTGGCCATGCCTCCTTGTTTAAGTGTACCTGCGTCAAGTGAGGCTCTGGATGATGACATGCTGCATAGCATTCAATTTTCAAGGTTTTCTCATAGTTATAACCGTCATCTCTTAGCTCAGTAGTTGAGTATTTTCAGGGGTTAAAGCATTGGAGAGAGAGAGAGAGAGAGAGAGACAAGTTCTTCGCCGCGGAATCATATCTGGACATTTCATTTGACACAACTGGAAAGAGCAAATGACATTTGGAGTGTCACGACAAATCATCGTGGTCCATTTGTCCACTTCTGCCGTTGTAGATAAGGTATTGGAGCTTAGCTGGATAGGCAGCCGTAAGACTCAGGCAATCGCTGCAAAACAGGAGAAAAAAGACGATCTTTCACCTCTGCACAATTCCTGTCTTGACAACAATGTGTGTCAAGAAGACATCAAAGCAGACCATTTGTCTTTATCACTTTATATTACTCGGCCACCGGCTAGCTATGTCTGCTACTACCAAGGTCAAACTCATCAGCTAAAAGGTCAAATTCTCCTGCTTCCCTATTCTTAAGGCTAATGGGCTTTTTGTTTTTAACATTTATTATTTTTCCTTAAAGGTTCTCCCTTTATGAAAAAGAGTTGTCATATATCATTATTCATTGTGGAAGAACGGGGAGGGTGTTAGCACGAACCTCTTCAAATGTTCTCCACATACCCGAATTAATTAGTTAGAGGAAAAGATGAAGTGGCAGTTACCTATGCGACGGCATCAAGATATACCTAAATATTTTCGAGGAGCGAATCAACTAAGGCCCCTTTTTCCCCTTCTTTCCCCCTTCAAACCTCTTTCCCTCTCCACCCTCACCCGTCTCTTTTGGGAGACATGTAAGTATTAGGCGAAGTTTAGGACACTTCTAGGAGATTGGAGCCAGCATCCACTTTTGGAGCCATCCACCTCTCGCATTCAGTTCTCTTTCATCGACCTCAAAGTGAATACAGTCAATTTCTCCTGTTAAGCCCACATGCTCCTGCCAAAAAAGGGAGAAAGTTTTGATAGAAGAATGCACAATTCCCTTTTTTTCGGTGCCCAGTGCACTTCCATCTCAAGGTGAAAACTAGAGAGAAAAGAAAGTAGTAACGTGAATCAAGTTTAAACATAAGGCGGTGCCACTACCATTTACAGTAATCTTATTTATAAAAGGTAGCAGACACGTTCCAATCCAAAGGCGATCCGGTAAATTGTGGGGAAGCAAAAGTGCAAGTTATGTCATCTTTGCTTCCTCATCCCTGACTGACAACTTTGTCAGTGTGACTGAAGCCCCTTTGTACTGCCACTTTCGTGATGGAGCTGTGGGAAAAATACCACTTATTTAGACCGTCGAAATCGTCATAGAGATACACTAGACAGATTCAAGATGAATATTTTTACCCGTGTGTGTCTTTGAGTCTACCTTGAAGTGGTAATCAGACAAGGTAGCCCGGTAGAACATGCCACAAACTAACGAAGAGAATATTTGGAAGGCTACTAGCATTGCACGAAGACCTTAAGCCAGAGCTGGAAACAACTAACTAAAACTCAAATGTCTGGCTGCTTAACCACCCCTTTAAAAAAACCTCATCATGCTGCAAAATTATGCTAAAATAAATGACACCAACACCTCATTTTTATGTGTGATTTCCCCGCCCTGATAAACCAACTGCACTTCGGACTTGGTGAGTGCCCTCGATAACATCTAGGTGGAAGGAAGTACTGCAGAAGACAAACCTAATTCCAATAAAATAACTACCATAATTTTTATAGTTCATTAACAAACCTTTGTTCGAAAGGATGACTTTGCGAAGACTTCCAAGAGAAAACGACAAAATTTCTCTCACCATTGATAGTAACCCCAACTCCGTCTTCTGCAAGAAGGCCATTGACAAGAGAGTAAATCCAGATTTTAGCTAAATGAAAAATACATTATGGATATGTCTGCTTGAAAAAGTGGAATGAGGGATGGATGGATGGATAGATGCATATGGAATGGATAGATGAATCGATGTATGGACTGCTCTGCAGTTTGAATAGTATATAGCGGCAGCCTTAATTTCTTGTACTTTATAATATGGCTCTGCTTTTATATCGAATTCCCCACCACCATCGACTGACTTATGAGGTGTCCTCGCTGTAAAGACTCATTTAGTCCTGAGCAACACAAACCCAGCTCATTTTTCCATTATCCACTACATTTCACAATTGGAACTGCGTTGCGGTTGAGCTTGAGTAGCCGAGATGCACAAATGACTTTGGGGTCAGTTGCCTTTTTGCATGCAAGTTGCTTTAATGGATGGCTTTAATGTTCCATGGGTGCTTCTGAAGCGTTAACTACACTGAAGTCTATCACAGATGTCACTCAGGTAAAGAGGGATAGTGAGCTAAGTAATAGTTTGATGCATTTTCGAACTGAGCAGACGGAGGTGGGCACTTCTTGCTGGGTGGGTTGCGCTTGCGTTGGGCAGCACCACCCTCGGAGCGTGCTAGTAACCTACCAGCCTTTCATCTCGTTGATGTTATGCCCTCTATCATGCCGCTGGGAAATCGGAGAACACTCCAGGCACCACTATATTACCAGACCTGGAACCACCGTGCTGAAAAGTGTAGAATTATTCTGAGGCAGTAAATTTCAACTTGATTTGGCGCAATACTGCCTCACTTAAAGTGAGTGAACATTTAAAAAGCCTCCTAGCAATTTTAAATTTATTAACTAAAAGGTAAAAATTACACACCGATTTGACGCACTAGCAGTCTATTCACGATATTTTGACTGATTATCCACTCGAGAATGGTGGCATCCACGCTAACCCGAGAGTGAGATAAAATTAAAAGTATAGTTTATTAATAATATCGGGAAGGGCAGAAAATCTGTTAGAATGCCAGCCATTAACGGATGTGCAATCCACCCAACGTAAAGCGCCTACGCACTTCATCGCACAGTTCAACAATAGATCAAACCCCCACATAACCCACCACTGCGATTCGTAGGAGCTCAGAGAGCCGTATATGGTCAGTATCCCACGTCGCTCACCACAGATTATTCCGTGTTTTAGGAAAAAACCATGAACAATCAACGCCAGTCATTGATCCTTCTCACAGGTGTGAGGAAATTTGATCCTAATGGCAACAGTGTACCTCGACTATTCAAGCACATCGATAGTTTCGTCCAATTTGTGTAGTATAATGTGGAAGGGCTCTAAACTGAGGAATGCAGTACAAGGCCATTTTATATGCCAATCTGAAGTGGTGAGGAGGTTGGCTTAAAAGTAAAGCCACTTAACAGAAAAACAAGGCTTGAAGTTGTTTCACTGAGCAAAGCGTTTCCCATCTATTCTTCCATGTCTTATTGCTCACATTCCGATGCAAATCATAAATCCGTTGACCCGTACATTCCGAACAGACCTGGTACCCATCTATCTTATATTCATCCTTCAATCAATTGCATATCAATCCGTCCGCGTATCCCTTATTAGCCTAAATCCATCCAATATCCATCACATATATACCACGGACTCATCTCCCCATTCATTTACCGATTCACAAAACAACCCAATCATTTTGCGTTCATCCATTTCCTCCGAGTCGATTATGCATCTATACTGTATCCATTTTTATCAATCCATCAATCACTCACGATTACATTTACCCATCCATCAGTCAACCCATGCTTCTACATATCCATTTATTCATCTATACCGTATCCATCCTTTATCATTACACTATCCACTAGGCTTAAATTTGTGCATTTTATCTTGCATTCATCCCTCATTTCTCACGTCTCCAATCCGAATCTATCCCTTCATCCATCTGCTATCCATTCGTCCACCCAAACTGTAGCATTCTCCACCCGTCTTGATTTATTCCGTACCCATTTAATATCTGTGCCTAATTCATCTACTATCCACTTCATACCCACCCGCATCCACCCATTTCGTGTCCATCCACTTGGGTCCCATTCAGAGGACAAAGATGTTGGTGCAGTATTCCCTGCCCAAGCAGTTGCTATCATCATAAAGCACGGCAAATGGCTTAATAATGGACTTTTTTAAATGTTTCACATCCCTTGTTGCTTCAGTTTATACTAGTGTTTATGTAAAACGGCTAATTATATCGTGTCCGACAGGATTCCTTACATATTCTTCCCTCCTCGGCGGGTACGCTTCACCTATCACACTGTTTCTGAACGAGCCATCGAAGTCCAAGCAATTGTCCTTTACACTTGAGATGGATTGTCGCTGCCACTTATGTGGCACTCCGAGACTTCCCTGAAAGCACACGAGCCAAAGTGTCAAACCAGAATATGCTACTTGCTAAAGTACATAAGAGTTAGGAGACTAAAAATGTAGTTCACAGAAAACCCGTGGAGAAGGAAATGACAGTGTTGTTTAACCTTCACGCTGTTGGTGCACCGAGCATGTAGGATTGCTTTAACTTGGTGTACATTTACAACCTTTCGGAGGTATAATTGGACAAGGTTACCAGACTCTCACCTGATCCCTTTTTTAATGGTCCAGAGCAGTTGCGTAATCAGACAGGTAACTGCTTTATCAAGGCATAAAATGGCACTTAAAAATTATTTTAAGAGAACGTGATGTTAGTGTCACTTATTTTAAAATAATGCTGCCCCAAGGTGACATTATTTGACGAGATGGTTAAGCAAACCGAACGCTTCAGTCACCGTAGTTTGTAAATCCATGCTAGTAGCCTTTCAAGTATTCCCTTTGCCATTAAGTAGTATGTTCTGCCACGATAATTTGGCTTATTATCACTTCAGGAGCGATTAAAGGAGTCACTTTGTCAAAATGTCCATTGTTAGTCTCTTTGCAGTAAATTTATGGTGATATTTTTGCTCGAATGAGCGGTAATTCCTCCAATTTTTGTCGCCCGAATAAAACCCATTGTATAAACCGATGATTAGACGTTTACTAAATGGGACATAGGATGGATGGGCAACACTGGAACGTAAACGTAGTGGGTCGATGGATTTGACTCTAAGCATCAAGCTCCTTCACACTGCGCTCAATTTTGTCTTTTATAGAGTGGCTGTGCTTTTAAGCCAACCTCCTCACCACTGCCGATTGGCATAGGAGATACCCTCTTTGTACAGCATCCTCTAGTCACGATTAACACAAAGCTGGAGCAATTTTCCCTTCCCCGCTAAAGTTCATTAATGTTACGAAACTGCTGAAACGCTTGACTAGCTGGGATGCACCAATGATGATGAGATCAACTGCCTTTCCTCTTGCATGAAGATTCAATGACTGTCGTTGGTGGTCCACGGAAGGTACTTGAAG